>PKRV01000389.1:43929-72831 GCA_003709505.1 Hyphantria cunea | reverse complement strand
GCTCTCCCACGATGCGTTATATGTTTATGTTTATTAAAATAAATCATAACTAAAATAAAACCTTTTTATCTCCTCATAATTGTCCAAGTGATTACGTACCTAATACCTTTATTTGACCAGTTACTGTTGTAAGAAACAAATGGCCCATGGGAGCAACCTGTTAGAAAACCTTACTTTCTATTTAATGGATGTACTTAGGTAGTAATTAACTTCTCTTTATAACACAGACACGAAAAGGGCTAACTCCAGCATAAGACCCTTTTTCAAAACTCATTTTACTGTGAAATTAAGGAGTAATTTGACGACGCATAATTATAATCTGTGACGAAAATTGACAGCAAAAAATACGAGAAAATTATATATACTTTAATTTCAAGGTTGGGTTACGAACGCATATTATAATTTTGTTAATTAATTAAGTAATTTTTGAGTAACTTAAATTTCATTCATTTTAAAAAATACTACAGTTTCAAAGCGCAGCGTGTTTGAAACTGCGACTAGTAACGCTTACAATATTCTACTAAATAAGGGATATTTTCCGATATTTCGCCTTTAAAATTATGTATATGTTGATGCCCCACTTTTATTCATCAACATCATCAACAACCCATAAGGTCCCACTGCTGGGCTCGGGTCTCCTCTCAGGAGAGGGTTAAGGTCATACGTCCCCACGCTGGCCAAGTGCGGGTGGGGACTAAATTTGTTCTAAAAATTAAATCGTTCAAAACCAGAAATAAAATACGATATAGTTGTAACTGATCAGTTTAACAGTGACTGTTCGCTAGCACTCGCTTACAAATTAAGAGCCCCAGTTGTTGAGATGACTTCACGCGTACTTGGAGGACGCCGTGGCAGTACGGAATACTTTACAACCCTACACACATGTCCTTCCAGTTCTTAGCATGAGGTAGGAAGCCGACATTTATCAACGTTTGGAAAGAGTTTCTTTTCACAATCTTTGCACCATTTTATATGAATACACTTCTCAAAGATTGAATGAAAATCAAAACCAAAAATACTTCTACATTCCTCCACTACAAGAATTAGCGAAAAATGTGAAAGCTGTATTGTTGTCCACGTATTTTCCCGTCAGTGCTTCTTACCTATATCTACCGAATATTATTGAAGTAGGAGGTAGCGAAATAAAAAAAGTAAGTAATAACTAAGAGAGTCCGTCCTTTTTCATTAGTTAAATAAGATCAAAACAGATGAGAGAATTTCTTAGTTAACAATTACCCTCGTATGTTTATACTTATTAAATTCGACTAGTATCTAAAATTACAGACAGAATTTAAACACTAATACGAAATCGTTAACTTATCTAGTATTAATACGCAAAATTGTTCCACAGAAGATTCATAATGAAAAACATCAAAATAATTATCAAAATCGATGGTGGTGGAAAATTCACGAGCTGTGAAGTGTACTTAGTGGTTATATAAATTTAATTTAGTTTTTCTTTTTTATAATTATGCGATAAGTATGACTAATAATATATATACCCACTGTGTGTAACTCCATAGAATGAACCATAATAATATTGGAAATAAAACTTCAAGCTACATTGCGACAAATAAACCTAACGATGCTAATGCTACGACATCCGTAGAGATTGCTACGATGTAGATGATTCTCGCTGTCGACGTTTAAATTACGTTATAGGGATGTAACCAAGTCATGCTTAAGCTTATTATTATATTCTATTTATAAATGATATTAATCTCTTTTCTATCATACCTTTTTCTGCTTGACACCCTTTTCTTTTCATATAAAATACATGCCTGGTAGCCGACACAAAATAAAAAAAAGCAGAATATTTTCCTGCTTTGGTTATGATTGTTCGTTAGATTAAATGCTAGCTCATAAAGATTTATTTGAGAAATTTTAAATCATTATTTTTTAAGTTCATTCTTTGAATTTTATACTGTTGTCCATAACTAGGAGCAAATTATTCCTTTTCCGTGACTTCTATTTGAAGTTTTCATAGAAGATTTGATTGTCTAATCAACAACCTTTTAACCTGTTTTAAGCCCCGGCTCTTTGAAGTGGCAGAGACAGGGTGGGTGGTTTGTTGATTAAGGCCAGACAATACAGTTCACAGAAAAAAGTAACAAACATCCTCACAAACTTTCACATTTATAATATTAGTATAGATAAAATTGTTTCGAAACATTAATATTGATTTTAGTTTGACTGTTTTAGACACACATATCACCATCAAATTGTTGCTGAAAATAAGCTCTGTTCTATGAACAATTCAGCATAAAGCTGAGTAGAATCTGTTTTTAATGCACACTGCAACGCAACTTTAAAGCAAATGTTTGTATTGTATTTCTAATATGTGTATGCAGAATATCTAGAAACTTATGTAAATTGTTAAAATATTATTTTTCTTTTATTATGAGACAAAGTACACCCAGAATTAAAACAAAAATTAGTGTAACACAGAAAGTGTTGTCCCATGTAGAACTGTTGAACCCACCATAATTGGCGCATTAGAAAGGTACGTGGCAACCGTTGAGAATAGAATAGAATAGAATAATCTTTATTGTACATCAATTGATACAGTTTTATTTGAGCTAAAGATTATAATGACCATGTACAAATGGCAGCCTTGTTGCTAAAAAGCAATCTCTTACAGGCAACCTTTGGATGGACAGATCGACTGTAGAAACACGAAATCATGTACTAAACCACTAGGTCAACCGCGCTGTCATTTAAACGTAAAGTACATTTTATAGCCACACATATTAAGTTCTAGTGTATCTAATACTAAACAGTACTTTAGTCTGTAAATGCTTCAATTCACTATTATGTACCAACTCTTTTCATAACACATTGTGTTGCAATGTCATTAAAATTAAAATCAAAAAATCATCTTTCTCTTTCGAATAGGTAAATATCCACATGCATAATGAAATATTTAAAAAAAGCAAACAAACAACAATTAGAATTGAAAAATAGCTTATATAAATGAGAGTTTTTTTTTAAAAGACACTGACCTATTTCATAGTTTCTTTGTACTCCATTTTACAATAAGGTCAAAACAATAAGAATTAAGGCTTTGCCGTGAAAGCGTTTTCGTGGTTGTAAATAAACGAAATAAATATTTTGGACATCTAACACATTATTATTACATTTATTATTATTACACACACATTATGGAATATCTAACACAGAACACCATATAGTCCCAAGCTAAGCAGAGCTTGTGTCATGGGTTTTAGACAACTGATATAAATACATATATACTTTTTCGTAAATACATACATATTATACATAGAAAACACCCAAACTCCGAAACAAATACTTGCAGATCATACTAATATTTGGTCCGACTCAAGAATCGAACCCCAGACCTCAAGCACAGCTGTCACATACACTACCACTGCGTCACTGAGGCAGTCAATATATACCGTCAGCTTTAAATTTTCACAATTTACTTACCATATACATTTGGTTAGAACTAGTCAAATTAGTTCTCTCTAATCAATCAATTCGGAAGATAATACATGATATATTCCTCAAAAGTAGATTAAATACAAAAACTCGAGCGGAATCGAAATAAAAATCCAGGCACAATAATTAAATGGAGCAGTATAGTGTAATGGAATAATTTTTATATAGTCAATCTTTTTATTATTCTTTTATTTTACGGGCTAACAAAAGAACAAAAGAACAGAACAACAACCCATAATGTCCCAGTGCTGGGCTCGGGTCTCCTCTCAGGAGAGGGTTAAGGCCATACATCCTCACGCTGGCCAAGTGCGTGTTGGGGACTGGCAAGAATACGTTGTGGCTACGTAAATCTTGCCGTTGGATGTTTTTAAAGCCGCCCGAAGGCCTCCAACTAAGCTTCACGACTGTTATCGTATGATAACAACCGGGACCGACTGCTTAATGTGACCTCCGAATCACGGAGACGCTCATGGTAACATGCCACTAGCGGTCACCCATCCAGGTACTGACCGTGCCATCGTTGCTTATCCTCGGTGATTGTTTCTAATCACCGAGTGCAACTGGGCTATGAGCGCCTCTCTAACAAAGTGACTCTATTCAGCCTGATGGAAAGCATGAGCAGAATTCAACAGTGGAAGTCGCCACACTCACTGCGAATGTTGTCAATTAAGTATGGCATCTCGCACTCTGCCATAGTAATGTGATGCTTTTTTACGCCTCACTTAAAGGACCCGATTCTCATGTTAACTAGAAGAATAAATTTCGCTGTGTAACGACGCCTGTGAAACTCACAAAACAGAAAGCATTCCCTCAACCTCACACATCATAAATTAAACAGTGTGAAACGGCACGCTTATTAAGGCGCTTTGTTTTAATTATTAAGTAAACAAACAAAGTTCTTGAGCACCGCATTAACGTTCGTGAGTAACACCTGTATGTCCTATGTACATTATACTAGCGAACTACTATCAAACAGTCTTGAACTGTAGGGTTTAGTACATTATATAAGCGTACAACACTAGGATAATCCAGGATTATGTCAGGTGTAAAAGTATAGTACTGTAGTACAACTTTACTAAGTCTTAAAAGTGAAACAGCGGATAATTTTTTGAAATAGAAGCAAGGAAAAGGAAGTAAGGAAAAGGAGAATTAATGAGCTTTTCTGTAATGATTGCTAAATCTACATTAGTTCAGATTAAAGTCGTCAACCTTATTTTATTATACTAATCGTATTAGAAGTACATAGTATCAAATTTATCAGTTTGAATTTGTTTTAATTTTAATTTTTCTTTTTTTTCTCTTTCTTATTGGATCTCATATTTGTTTATTTTTTGTGTGTATATTTTTCCTTATTTACTGTATGTTACTTTTGGTGCATGTTGTGACGAGTTAAATGTTGAGCATTTTAACATCTTTAGTGAATTTACTGTTTCCTATTGTAAGATTTGAACGTTGTCCAAATAAATAAATAAATAACCCAATAATGCGCTTCTTTTTGCTACTTCATTTTCTTAATTTCCTTTACTAGTAGTCACTCAGTCCATTTTTAATTCATTTTTCCACTCGTCCATATAAACGTTATCTGTGCCAATTTTCAGGCACATTCGTATAATTTTCAGAAAAAGGGGTAAAAAATGAAACAGAAAAGATATTAACATATACGTTATGATAATCTTGACACTGAAGTAAGCACAAAATACTGAGATATAAATGAAATTAATTTTCTCATTTAGGGAATACTGTTTCATCTTAATAACTAATGTCTATATTGCTTTAATTGGTCATGAGATAATTGATAGCTGGCAATATTAGTTTAATTAAGATAGTTAACGCACCTTACTATGTAAATTTATGTAAACACATAATACGATAATTTTGTCGAATCATTCAGTAAACTATAATATACCTATACATATAAAAAAATATATAATCATAATCTGTAATAACTAGAACTAACAAGTGATTTATTTAAAAACGTCTTATTGTAAAAAAAACAAGCTTTTATTACTTGTTAATACAAAAATTACTTTAAGCCCTTTCATTTGATACTCATATTGGGTGGGTTGTACAGAAATATTTAAGCCGCCGTTTTGTTATGGCAACTATTTTGGATTAGTATTAATACCGATTATACATGATTACTTTGTCGTCGGAACTAAAGGCACATTTCAAATTTCAGCTCAATCTGAAAGTCGATCAAATTAAACTTACAAGATTTGATTACAGACAAATGTCGGGACAGATGAAACTATAAAATAAATATATAATTAAAAAAAGGGTTATAAAATACGTAACTGTCCATACTTCATAAATCGTATTAACAGCCATCTGATTCTAGATCAAATTCTCTAGTTCAGTTTTTTTTGTTTGGATTGAAGTCCAAACTAGGCGGTGTCTGTACTGTGGTAATCAGACTATTACACTATTGATTATTATACTTATACATTTTTAAATCTTCTGATTGAACCGATTTTAATGAAACTTTTGAGAATGGCTTAAACTCAAAAAAAATAGAAGAAAAATTATTAGACCAACGGCTTTACCTGCGGGTGAAGTTATTCCGCTGATAACACAGCGGAACTCGTCGAGTATACATGATATTTAAATTACACCCAAATACCGAACAAGCATTATGCTCTTTATGAGCATACCGAACAAGCATTACGCGACTGAAGATTATGACTGATTGATTAAGACTATTGCTATGTCTATGATGTAAAAGGCTTTATTAGATTTGTCCTAAACAGTTATATCTGGACGGTTGTAGTGAATATTTTTATCTGTTAAGATTGTTCTGTCCCAATAAATTTTACAAGTTCTGTTTTCTAGTATTCTGTCGGGTTTATACTTATTCTGAATTGTGGAAAATTACTCAGATACCTATCTTATCAGCCTTTAAAAGTCCACTGCTCGACAGAAGCCTCTCCATCCAAAGAAAATTTCATCCTATCTTAATCAAAGTTAAAATGAAAAAGTTTAATTGTGAATTCCTTTTTTCGAGTAATCTAAGAAACTTTTTAAATTACTCAGTAGATACTAAGAACTTACTTGAAAGGTGTTTACGGTAAAGACAAAGATGTTTTAAAATACTAACTGACAACACGGCAGTCTTAAGTGTAAGCTATTAAAAGATTAATGTTATGATACGAATGGCTTGAATAAAAAATAAACTAATTTGAGCACAATTGGTGTAACGAGTGCTCCGTAACAGGTGTTTGCGAATGTCCAACTCTCTATAAATATTCGGAATGTTCACGAAGTGTTGTATAAACGATACGCGAACATTCAGAATTTTTGAAATCGATATACGAAATCGAAGTTAAACGAATGTAATTTTTCCTGTATCAATTTAAATATACGCAAATATATACAGGAAGTAAAGAAGAAAGTGGGTGTCGTGGCCTATCAAGAGATCAAACAGTTCGTACTAATCAGAGAGGAGTGGTGACTACGCGACCGTCAGGGCTAGGACTTTAAATTAACAGAGGGAGTCAATTTAAGTAAGATAATAAGTACTGCACTTAATTATTTGACCGTAAAATTTAAATATGCTAGAAGATCCATGATTCCAGATTAATACAAATTATAAAAGTTCGGAGTAGTAATGGTTTAATTTACCTGCAAGATGGAAATTAATTATTTAATAACTAACTAGCTAATAGACAAAACAATCCATTTTAAATTGATATCTTTACGGTTCCTAGAAAAAAGAAGTCTATTTATCTGTTACGCTTTCACGGCTAAACTGCTAACCAATTTTGTTTAAATTTACATTGGAGGCGCTCATAGCCCAGTTGCACTCGAGTTGATTAGAAACAATCACCGAGGGTAAGCAACGACGGCGCGGTCAGTACCTGGATGGGTGACCGCTGGACCTTAAGCGTGAAGCTTAGTTGTAGGCCTTCGGGCGGCTTAAAAACACAGCACACCACAGTAGCCACAACGTATTCTTGCCAGTCCCCAACCCGCACTTGGCCAGCGTGGGGACATATGGCTTTAACTTTCTCCTGAGAGAAGACCCGAGCCCAGCAGTGGGACATTATGGGTTGTTGATATTACATTAGAGATGTTTTGATTCTTGGGAAAGGATTCGCGAATTCTTCGGAAACTAACAAAAAATGATCCTGTAAGTGTTTCTTTTTCCTTTTTGTAAACAGTACCCTAAAAGGAAACTTCGGACTTTGTTTATTTGGGCCTAAATTTCCATTTCATAATTCCGTTTTTGAATTCGTAATGCCACTCGCAGGACAACATGGTTGACATAATTACGTCGTCACTCTTCTTGCTATCTATCATATCATATCTTCTTGTTATGTTGTTAAACTATTTTCGAACTATGCAGGGGATATCAGAATGCGGGTTCCTGCCAGTGAAGGTCAGTTCAACGGAGCGTGTACGTATTATCTCCAAATGAATCTATCAACATATCAATAGAAAATATATCAGTAATTTATGAGCCTTCACTAAATTTTTACGTTTTTTCCTTCCATAAGAATATTCCTTGGGTATCAGCGATAATTAAAAAGTTCGTTCGAGTCGTTTTCGAGTTCTGAGCTTAACAACACATTTGGTGATTCATTTTTAACCACGGATGCAAAAAGAGAGGTGTTGTAAGTTTGACTTAGATGTCTGTCTGTCTGTGTGTGTGTCTGTCTGTGGCATTGTAGCTCTCAAACGGATGGACCAATTTTGATGCGGTTTTTTTTCGTTTGAAAGCCAGTTTCCTTGCGGTGGTTCTTAACTACGTTTGGTTATTTGTTTGAATGTTAGTCCGAAATTGTAAGTGTATCAGCTCTTTTCCCAAATTTTATAAGACATTTTTTACGTTTGATTACTCTATTAACTGCGTGCGTAAGGGGATTTTTTAATTTTTAATTTTATGTAAACAGATTTACATGTAGTTTTAAGTAGCTTAATTTTAAATATAAAAGGAAATATATTAAATACGAAAGTAACTCAATCTATCATCCTGTGAAGCCCTCATAACTAAACCACTGAATCGATATTAATAAAAATTTGGTATGAAGATACTTTGAAACTTGAGGAACAGCATAGGCATATTACCAAGATAACGAAATTCATGTGAGCGGAGCCGAAAGGAAAAGCTAGTTTTAATAACTCTCCGACAGCCACCTTCTACGGTCGACTATGACCAAGAATGTGACAACCAACTTCTTTGTGACATCTGGTACCGAACGTGGCGCCACATGCCTTTGAAACTAACCTCTTTGATCTCTACCTCTGTGTTTTACATTATATACATTAGGTCAGTGAATTGACGTAACTTACTAGACTGCATACCACTTCCTTAGTCTTAATCAAGGTTAAGTGTAGATCGATCGCTCAAAACAAAAGAAGTTCTAATGTACTGTACTGAAGAGACTGGGTGTGGCGCAATATTTATACTATTGACGAAATCTTGTGTAAGGGAAAATGCTCCTTATTATATGGTTATATGAATGAAAATATTGTAACTGCAACTCTCAAATGTACTAGCAGTGTAGAACGTAGAATAGTGTGGAATGGTCACATTTACCTCCAACACAAATCTTCCGGATTCTCCGACTAGGTGTTGGATGATGTTGGGAAGTGGTATATATCAGTGCGGGCAAGCGCTGGGAGAGGTCCGGATGGCGTAAGAGAGCGGTTCCCGGATCTCTCCCGTCTCAGGCGCAGAGTGGCACACCGTGTGGTTTTAGTCGGTTCGATTCCGACACACCATCCCGCCGCTAACCCCGGTGGGGTGAAGGCCCGAGGGGGGTTCCACATGTATAATAAAATGGGAAGTGGTATATATGTTAATTGGCGCGAGAACTTGTACTGCGCGGTGCAGGATTGGTAGCTTCTTTGTACACTACGTTACCCCGCAGTTCAGTGTATCTGCGGTAGATGGCGTTGTCATATGTTTTATGTTGCCGCTGTATGTGGAAATCGTCACAGAGCCATGCTGACGTCAGCACAAATAGGCCGGTTAGACCAGAGTGGTACAGACGGTCACAGAAAAACAACCAAAAATGACACCATTTTCGCTTCGATGGTGAGTACGAGGCCCAATGATACAGAAGCATCTGAAAAGGCGCCATAGGGCCATAAGCCACAAGTAAGGTGACCACCACTCTCTCTCACTGTTCATATTTTCTATCAGGTACAGTAGGCTGGCTACTGTAAAAATAATAATTTTATAGCTAAAATGTAAACAATATTTAATTCAACGTAATATTAACATCATTCAATATAATAGTTCTGGCAGTACCAAGTGCACAATAGTTATTTAATAAAACTCTATCCACAAAGCTACTCTACAGAGCACGTAATGTCGCTATTCTATATTCAACATAAAAGAAAACAAGTTGAAAAGCTTTAAAGGTCAAATCTAACTCAGCCTTCTTAGCACTCAACTTATTTTAAAAACTACGGACTTATCGCAGCCATGATACAGTGCGGTATGCTGCACAACACATCTTTATACTAAATGTTATGTTATCACTAATTTTGACACATTTTTAAACAAAATAAACCATTTTATTTTTATATCCTCGGTGGCGCAGCGGTTGCGTATGGTCTCGGGTTCTATTCCCGGGTCGGATCAAATGTTTGTATCATCTACAAATGTTTGTTTCGGAATTTGGGTGTTTTCTATGTATGATATGTATGTATTTACAAAAAAAAGTATATATATATATTATATCAGTTGTCTAGTACCCATAATACAAGCTCTGCTTAGTTTGGTGTCAGAAATATTTATTTATTTATTCAATTACTACTCTGGAAAAACAAAACTGTTTTTTCGATAAAAAAAAAAATATTTTTTCGATAATAATCTATTTGAGTGACAAGTATGAGATTTTAAAATTAGACATAACTTCCTATCCACAGTCGAAATAAACAATCACTAAAAATAAATTTCTAGTTTATGTGTTATTTTTACTTTTAATATACATCATTGAATAGTTTGAAGAATGACTGTAGTAGAATCAGTCAGGTTGAGTAATTAATGGTAAAAAAGCTTGCAAACAGTCAGAATCCTTTCCAAAGCATTTGCTTTTGTCTGAAATATTTATTACCAAACCTATCATTTTGAGGACATTTGCAAGGGTTCTAAAGAGAGCAAAGCAAAAAATACCGTACGTGCTACTTACAAATAGGTGACCTATCTACTCGCTTACATCTCGTTCCGCAGGAAAACACACATAGTACAAAACATACGCATTACCGATAAATTACATCCGAGCAAAGGTGTGCTGTTGATCCTAGAAATGTTTGTTGAAGATGGAATTTAACGCAGTCAATATCAAGAAGAACTGGGCTAAAGGCCTCATCAAAAATGAGAACTTTTCGTTACTTAACTAAAACCTTAGCATACAATCTATGTTGCTATAATGAACAAACAATTTCCAAACCTATACACGTAGAACTTTCTCCAAGTTAACCCTAAAACGATCACACAACTAACATTGACCTGAAACTAAGGTCCAATTCAAACACAAAACGGTTTACGAACACCGATTCCTTCATGTAACCCTGTACAGTAACCCCTGCAGGGAATATTTAATACGGTTATGTTCGATACTAAAAATGAATACGGCCTTAGTCAACAAGCGCTGCCGAGTCATCAAATTTATTTTTAACTTTCATTCCGCCTCAGGCAAAGAAAGTCGGCAACATCAAAAGTTTTACAGTTCATCTTAAAATTTTAAGAAATTCGTTGGCTCGTCGTTTTTGTATAGTAAGTTATCTAATAAACTTAAAATATTCACACCTTCACATACTTAAAAAAATCTTTTAAAAGTCTGTGGTCGGAGAAGTTTCCGACCTAGAGTCGATACAAGACTTTTTTTCTAATATATTTTGTTTGCCTAAAAAATTTGAAATCTACACACATTTCCAAGGATGCACAATACAAATTCAAAGATGCAAAACTACATTGAGTGATGCCTGATTTACATTAAAGTCGGACACTTTTGACTCCACCTATTACTAGTAGAGGTAGAGGAAGAGCAAAATCCCATAGCCCCTAAGACTTATATTACAGAAGTCTATGCCACGCAGTACGTCACGTTCTGTCATGTTTATCATTATTATATATTTTATCTCATTGGTGAACATATGTCATAAGTAACGATTCCAACCTCATATATATTGTAATATATAATAAAATAATTTAATAACCAAGTAAAGAGATGGTTCATATTAAATAATATTAATATCTTGGCGCGTTCCGCTTGTCAGCTTCCGGCGCTACTTACAAATATTGATAATAACGTCTGTACTCTTTTTATACAACGGTACTTCCGGCGTAATAAATCTTTAATGTTACACAATCCTGTATTATCAAATAATAATTGTATGTGGATAATCATTAGAGTAATTATGATAAAAAATGCTATCGATAATATATATATGATATGATCATATTCATATATAATTTGAATACACACTTACCTGCCGTGATTACAAAATGGTAACAGTTCCTTGAATCTTCTCATAAAAATATTATCTAACTAATTTAGGTTGTGGTGGTTATATCGGACTCGAATCGATCAAAAACCGCACACCGTCTCGAGTACTATTAGCCGGGAAACCAGGTGCACCACAGAAAACAAAACCCTGGAACTTACTACTTACTACTATATTACTGTCATAGATTTATCTATCTATATAAATAAAAATAAATCATCGATATGTATGAACTGAGCGTGAACTGAATTCAAAGATTGAACTAGTCAGCTGTCAGTATACTTGAGGGCACAGATTTCCCAATAACGATTGTAATAGGTGTACCTGGCAACCGGGAACGATAGCTTATCGTGCTCTCCGAGGCACGGGCGAGAAACACCGCCATATTCCAAACTTCAGACTACTCTTAAGAATATCTTATGAGAAAATCTCAACAGCAGCTTCGACCCGGGAATCGAACCCGAGACCTCCAAGCCGCTAGACCAACGAAGCAGTTCCCAAAATTAAATCTATAATATCTTGAAAACAAAGAATATTTTATTTTTAATCTAGAACTTATCTGACGATTAAAAATGATGAAAAGCAATTAACTTAATAAAATTAATTTGTGTGTCCATGTTTTTCTAACATTAATAAGTTAGTGTAACGAAGTGAATATTAATTGTAACGTTTAATATTCAAAACTGTGTTTTGTACAACCCACGCGAGGTTATAAATCTAGAAAATTATTAAAGCAACTATTAGGTATTGGTTTAACATAATTTAAATTTAAATAAAGATATTTTAACATTTTATAGCAACGCATTGTTTTCGTGCGAAAAATAGAAAATGTTAACCCAAAGTTTCCTTACCGGTACTATTTCATTATGATCAAAAGTAGTAAAAAAAACAAATTTCGTATAATATCTAGTCACATATTTATAAGCATATAATATATAAATGTCCTTTAATATCTTACATGTAATAATGTTTTACTAAATATAGGGCTACGACTACACTTTAAAAATAGAGTACCTTGGCCTGGATATTTCAATCGACGACTTTTTGAATTAAAGTCGTGCCGTGTTATTACGAGTATCATATAATCTATCTATGTAAATATACAACTTCATGACATGTTATAAATAGTTACCTTCACGTATATCAATTGGCGTCAATGCTACAATAATCACACGTCCCAAAACCATGAAGAATCTATACATCTATACAAATAAATAAAATTGAAACGTCTATATTTTATTTACTTACATATACACATAGGTATTTAAAGTACTTAAAAAAGAATGGCCATGAGTTCCTTTGTTAGTATTCTTCTCATAAGGCTCTAAGCATTTTGGGAACTGGAAATTATGGATCGACACAGGCAGGCAGTGGATTTGGTTTTTTTTTACCTAATTCACCTTGACAATAGTAAGTACATTCGTAGCGTCTGTTTGTGTCGATCTATGTTTCTTTTTAACTGAAGCTTCAATTTGACGTTCATAAATATCACTTAGTGCCTTAATAGAATAAATCATGAATTTTAATAGAACTTTCACTGAAAATTAGAAATACTTTTATTTGAAAAAAAGACCAAAATTAAAACCAATGAAATATAGAACAAGGCTTGATTGAAAAGCATTAAAACCCGCGGAATTCTTTATAACTGTAACATCAGCATTCACAATAAAATCACTTACCAGCGTGAGTTGGTGCGGAGAGTACGTAGGCAAGGCTCGTGACAAGCAACAAGTACATGCACCATACAGCTGCCATGGTAACCTGCTGACAAGGAAAAATGAATCATTTATATATATACAACTACAGTACCATATAGAGTCCGAAGGATAAAATACATATATATCTGTAAACTAAAAGAGAAATGAATTCTCACAGTGAAAGGCCTTCATGTTTTTCGTCAAGGATGGAATATATTTAACATAATATTTAAACTAATAGAAAAATTGAATAATTATCCGATCTTAAAAAAGAAAATTTATTGGTTTACTACCTAAAAGAAGAGAAATAAGACCCTTACTTATGTTTACTTAGTGTAAAATGAACTCGCTTCAGCTGTTTGTTTGATTAGATCTTATAAACTACTCAACGGATTTTAATGCAGTTTTCAGTGATAGAATGATTTAAGATAATAGAAGCATATTATAGAAGAGCAAATCCGAGAATTTCAAAGACTTCCGTGCGAAGCCGAGCCTGGTCGCTAGTTTTATGTAAAAAAAATCTTGAAAACCTAATAAATTTTCTAGTAGTGTTGGTTCTATTTTAATACACTCTTGTGAGGAACATTAAGCTTAGACAACTTTAAACATAACTAACATTGTTTCAAGGGATAACCTTTTTGTTATAATTACTTCTAACGCCAAGAGTGTCTGTTATCTTAACTGTGTCAGCTGTTGACATTTACTTGGCAGTACAAAAATATAACTACCTAAATAGATGCGTCTAGCTGCTTTGGTGCTTTTTTTTTGTCATGTTGTTCTGCTGCTTAACTTTGGCCTTCTAGGTAATACTTGAGTTGTCGAATACAGAAGCTAAAAACATTCAAATATCTTCAGCCTAAGTGGTCGAGCCTTTTGACACTATTATTAGAAAAACTAAATTTTCTAAAATTTTAAGAGTGTTATGAATACATACAAATATGTATGTAACTTTCCATGTTTTTTATTGAACTGCCAAATACTACTGTCTCTCCGAAACAGTTCGATTTATCCTAAGGTTGTCTGGAAGAGAATACTTTTTTCAATAGGACTGCCTTTTTACATTATAAATCTCACATTATATGTGCCTCTCTAAACCTGTAGTACGGTGTACAAATAAACAATTTTCTACCTTTTTATCTATTCTTCTACTGCGAGATACGGTGTAGAATTTATACTTCATTCACGACCGACAAAAATCAACCGCCTTATGGGGTTCAAACGGGAGATGTTTGTATGAAAGTCCAATGTTAGTGTAGTTAAAGTAATTATTGTAACTTCACTAACACTGTACTTTCATACAATCGGCCATAATAATGGCAGAAGGATTTTAAATAGTATGTTAGTATAAGAATTATTGAAAACAACTACTTACTTTTATATATGTATGTTTTATTTAAATATTATATGCAAATAACTAACTCCGTGGGATTACCATGGGAGAGCCACGCTTCGGCATGCATGGGCCGACTCGATCGGAGTGATACCACGGCCTCACAGAGAACCGGTGTGAAACAGCGCCTGCGCTGTGTTTCACCGAGTGAGTGAGGATACCGGTGGCCCATAATCCAACCCTTCCCCTCATCCCCCTCCCATCTCCCAAGGCCGGCAACGCACTTGTGTTGCCTCTGGTGTTACGGGTTTCCATGGGCGGCGGTATTCGCTTACCATCAGGCGATACGTCTGCTCGTTTGCCCCCTATTCCATAAAAAAAAACTCCACGCGTATGAAGTTGCGGGCGGAGCTAGTTACTCCATTAATTAAAAGCAATTCAAGACACCCTTTCGGAGATGGAAGCCTCATTAGTGCATGTGAGTGAAGATCAACCAACAACCCCGTATTTACCAATACACCTTAAAGATAATCATTGAGATCGTATTACCAACGAATACCATGAAGCGTTAAATTCAAAGGTAATCAACTCATTTGGCTTTTATGTTTGTAAAAGCCAAATGAGTTGATTACGCACGTTACGTACACGTTCTAAAACATTTCTTATGATATCTTAAAGTTTACAAATCGGGAACAACTGATCATAAAAAGAACTTGATTGCCGCGGAGGCCTAGTCGCATCCAACTGCTGTACTTGTGGTCTCGAGTCCGATTTTCGGGTCGGGTCAAATGATCAATTTCTGTGATCAGCAATTACTTGTTTCGGAGTTTGAGTAAGTCACTCAAACTATGAACAATATTTTAGCTTATATAAAAGAACATGTATATTCTCAGTTGTTTAGTAGTAGTACAAAGTACACGCTTTGCCTATTTTGGAACTAGGTAACGTTGTTTATTAGATGCCCCAAAAGTAATTATACAGCACTAAGAAACATACTGAACAATATTATTTGTTTCTGGCCTACATTTGTTTTTCAAACTGTTGAAAATAGCTATTAAAACTGTAAGACATTTAAAGTATAGTAAAGTATTTAATATGTTTGCGAACTCAACATTTACATCACACTAATCTTAGCTCCAAAATAGGTTGTTGTAAACCACTGGGTCCATGATTTATAAAGTTTAAAAACTCCCTTAAATACTTAAATAGAAATCAATCAAAAAGTTTGATTGGCTCTCAGACTCAATTAAATAAAGTTTTAACTTGCTTTCAACAGTGTGGGGAATTTTCCAATGGATCAAAGTTTGTTAACGTTAGTTAATACATCTAGTGCAGATAAATTGATAAAAAAACATTAAAATTTTTCTAGAAAAATTATACAATCAACTGCATAATAATTCTCAACACGCAAGCAGTATGTTAAATCATATGTTACATATGATACATTCACACTTCTGAAGATATTTATATAGAATAGTGATCAAATGAACAGACGTATCGCCTGATGGTAAGCGATTACGGCAGCTCCATGTGGGTCTACATGCAACACAATGGGGTATGGGTCTCCAATATCTTCACTCACTCGGTGAAGCGCAAGTGCTGTTTCACACAGGTTTTCTGAGACCGTGGCATCACTCCGGTCGGCTTCGGCTCGACCGGAATTACAGTTGGTTGCTTCGGCGACTCCTTACACTAGTTAACTGTTATACTATTACTAAACAAGAATTATTAATTTTAGCACTTTTCTCCTACTGGATTATGTTTCATAAACAAAATTTTTGACTCAATATAAATTCTGACACAACTTGAAATATTGTAAAAAACTCCAAGGTCTTAAAATGGCATTTAAACAGGTGACACAGTTTTTGCGTGATAACAACAATCACATTATATATTATAATGTAGTTGAAAGTCGTTACTTATAAACGACAAGCAGCTGACGGTCGCTGTAAGACGTTATTAATACACAAATAATGTAAGCTCTCTAGAGGCAGCCAGTACGGAGCTGGTAAAGCTTTTGCTTCAGAACCTAATTTACTTGCATAGACGCCTTTATATGAAGAATATTTCAGATTCATTTTATCTATCAAAGCTTAACCCTCGACGTCAGGTACACATAAACATTTTGCGTTTTGTACTTCATTATCGAACTGCATTTTTTTAAATATATCACATATATTTACATTTCAACACACACAGACTAAATAAAATCATATTTAGATCTGGTGTACAGTCATCCATACCTACATACACTCGCTAAACTCATAAACTTTGAATTCTCTCGTGCATTAGCATACCTCTCGTCATTCCCCCTTCCCCACCTCTCCAAACCTCTGACCTTTAGAGCAACTAACCCTCATGAATAGGGAAACGCACCCGTTAATCTAATGCCTTTAAAGAAACAATTCTTATTTACATATACAAGTATATAATCTGCATCTCGGAAATGGTGCCAACGATTTTCGTGAAATTTAGATTTTTTATTAAATTTACACAAAATATCGGTCATCCAGGTACTGATAATAACGACCAATTCATGAATACAACTACACACGTTATTTTTTCCTACAGGAGTCCTGTTGGCAATCAACCTCCGTAGTAGCTTTTCTGTGCAATAGACCAATACCAATTTAATGCTGTAAATGATTCGATTCTTTATCAATACAAATAAATTAAATAAAATATAGTAAATATACACAAAGGATTAAAATTGGAGTGTCTTTTTGTAATATTAAAATAACCGCTTTTTACTAAATGCACATCTATATGTACACGGTACACATACCAATTTTCTTTAGTCTGTTTGTCTGTCTGTCTATTTGTTGCTAACTTCTAGAACGAATTAACCGATTTTGACAGAACTTTCACTAGCAGCCAGCTGATTGTTTTTCAATCATCGCTGACAGACGTATAGTGTGATTATCTTGTGTTATAGGCTAATATTTTGTTTCGATCACATGACTTATTTATTATTCGGTAAATAACAGAATCAAGGTTGGTTTTATAAGTCAAACCGCTTTCTTTATTCTTAAAAATTAATCACTGTTTATTATTTTCTAAGTTCGTAAGTCTATTGACAAAAAAGAAAAACCATTTGCCAATGCAAATTGACTATAAATATACTGAACTAAAAATATATACAAGTATGTTCAACTTATAGATCGGTAAAATAAAATAAATTCACATAGTTCTCTAAAAATAAAGCTCTGTAAAATGAAAAAAGTATATAAGTGACAAATGTACACATATAAAGTTAAACATACATATTTTCGAATCTTTGTCAGTAGATGTTAGATAAGCCCTGATAGATATAGTCGACCCCTGTCACGATACGACCCAAGTAACTTTCACATCCAGNAAAGTAATCATACAGCACTAAGAAACATACTGAACAATATTATTTGTTTCTGGCCTACATTTGTTTTTCAAACTGTTGAAAATAGCTATTAAAACTGTAAGACATTTAAAGTATAGTAAAGTATTTAATATGTTTGCGAACTCAACATTTACATCACACTTATCTTAGCTCCAAAATAGGTTGTTGTAAACCACTGGGACCATGATTTATAAAGTTTAAAAACTCCCTTAAATACTTAAATAGAAATTAATCATAAAGTTTGATTGGCTCTCAGACTCAATTAAATAAAGTTTTAACTTACTTTCAACAGTGTGGGGAATTTTCCAATGGATCAAAGTTTGTTAACGTTAGTTAATACATCTAGTGCAGATAAATTGTTAAAAAAACATTTAAATTTTTCTAGAAAAATTATACAATCAACTGCATAATAATTCTCAACACGCAAGCAGTATGTTAAATCATATGTTACATATGATACATTCACACTTCTGAAGATATTTTTATAGAATAGTGATCAAATGAGCAGACGTATCGCCTGATGGTAAGCGATTACGGCAGCTCCATGTGGGTCTACATGCAACACCAGAGGCGTCACAAGTGCGTTTCCGGCCTTTGGGTGATGGAGAATGGGATGGAGGAGGGGTTGGGGTATGGGCCTCCAATATCTTCACTCACTCGGTGAAGCGCAAGTGCTGTTTCACACAGGTTTTCTGTGAGACCGTGGTATCACTCCGGTCGGCTTCGGCTCGACCGGAATTACAGTTGGTTGCTTCGGCGGCTCCTCACGGTAACCAAGTTTACTAGTTAACTGTTATACTATTACTAAACAAGAATTATTAATTTTAGCACTTTTCTCCTACTGGATTATGTTTCATAAACAAAATTTTTGACTCAATATAAACTCTGACACAACTTGAAATATTGTAAAAAACTCCAAGGTCTTAAAATGGCATTTAAACAGGTGACACAGTTTTTGCGTGATAACAACAATCACATTATATATTATAATGTAGTTGAAAGTCGTTACTTATAAACGACAAGCAGCTGACGGTCGCTGTAAGACGTTATTAATACACAAATAATGTAAGCTCTCTAGAGGCAGCCAGTACGGAGCTAGTAAAGCTTTTGCTTCAGAACCTAATTTACTTGCATAGACGCCTTTATATGAAGAATATTTCAGATTCATTTTATCTATTAAAGCTTAACCCTCGACGTCACGTACACATAAACATTTTGCGTTTTGTACTTCATTATCGAACTGCATTTTTTTAAATATATCACATATATTTACATTTCAACACACACAGACTAAATAACATCATATTTAGATCTGGTGTACCGTCATCCATACCTACATACACTCGCTAAACTCATAAACTTTGAATTCTCTCGTGCATTAGCATACCTCTCGTCATTCCCCCTTCCCCACCTCTCCAAACCTCTGACCTTTAGAGCAACTAAACCCTCATGAATAGGGAAACGCACCCGTAATCTAAGAAACAATTCTTATTTACGTATATAAGTATATAATCTGAATCTCGGAAATGGTGCCAACGATTTTCGTGAAATTTAGATTTTTTTTAAATTTACACAAAATATCGGTCATCCAGGTACTGATGATGACGACCAATTCATGAATACAACTACACACTTTCTTTTTTCCTACAGGAGTCCTGTTGGCAATCAACCTCGATAGTAGCTTTTCTGTGCAATAGACCAATACCAATTTAATGCTGTAAATGATTCGATTCTTTATCAATAGAAAATAGAGATTCGTTTTTATATAAACTATATATAAAAAAGATAACTAAATATTTTAGCCATCTAGTTTCAAATTAAGCAGAACTAGACAACTTATGGGTACTAGACAACTGATATAAATATGTATATATATACTTTTTTGTAAATAAACACATATAACACATAAAGAACAAACAACTCCAAAACAAATATTTGCAGAACATATAAACATTTGATACGACCCAGGAATCGAACACGAGACCTCAAGCACTTCAGTCGTATATGCTACCACTGCGCCACCGAGACAGTGAAAGTATTTTAAAAAAATAACCTAAGCATCTCCTGGTCAAATTTCTTTAAATACATTAAAATACGGCTCAATAAACGTGTACTTACTATGCAATTATAATATTAATAGAGATATTCACTTTATTAATTGCATCAGAGTTTCCTCACCCCCATTTAACTAGCTTTCTAAGTGTAATTTTTGTTTCAAAATATAAATGTATAAAAGGTAAGATTGGCTGTGGAAATCTGAATTGTAGGCTTACTGGCAATGGCGTTGCAATATCCGTACAGGAACTTCTCTATAACAGCAAAGGAAATAAGCGAATGATGACAACATGAAGTACTTAATTGCGCTGTGATTGTTTATTTTAAAGCAGCTAGTCATGCTTTTAGCCAAAGAACAAGGGTAAGATTGCGATAGTTTTTAAGTCTTATTTTACGCCCTTAGGATTTATCATCATCATTATCATCGACCAGCCCTATGTTCACTGTGGACGCAGTCCACAGTGAACATAGGGCTCTCCAATTGCACGCCACTTAGTTCGAACCTCGGCTATATAATCATTCATAATTATTTATTATTCGATAAATAACAGAATCAAGGTTGGTTTTATAAGTCAAACCGCTTTCTTTATTCTTAAAAATTAATCACTGTTTATTATTTTCTAAGTTCGTAAGTCTATTGACAAAAAAGAAAAACCTTTTGCCAATGCAAATTGACTATAAACATACTGAACTAAAAATACATACGAGTATGTTCAACTTATAGATCGATAAAATAAAATAAATTCACATAGTTCTCTAAAAATAAAGCTCTGCAAAAGGAAAAAAGTATACAAGTGACAAATGTACACATAAAAAGTTAAAAATACATATTTTCGAATCCTTGTCAGTAGATGTTAGATAGCCCTGATAGATATAGTCGACCCCTGTCACGATACGACCCAAGTAACTTTCACATCCAGAATATTCCCGACATTTTATGTATTAGTATTTAATATAGGAAAAGTTTGCCGATAGGATATTTGACGTTAGATACATCGGCGATCCATAAACTTTTTCCCGATTTGGAAAGTTCAACATACCTATATAGTGCAGTAACTTTTTTCACTCAAATTTTGTGATATGTAAAATCAATAACCAATAACCTGTCACCCATTTGCAGATGGTTCCAACATTCGTCAGGATTCACTAAATTGAATATACTAGTTACTCTATATATACTACTGACTCGTGCAATTTCGTCTGCGTTTTTCTAAATGAATACGTTTTCTCTGTTTTAGTAACATTTTTCATTATATTAGTGGCTGCGTGAACTATATATAACCTTCGAGATACTATCAAAATGTCAAATTATTCTAGATACAAACTAGCTTCGTTTTAGTTCTTTAGAGTTGAATAAAACAAACAAACAAAATCGTCGCTTTTTTATTCTTTGATATAGATAAAAACCTAGATAGTAACCTAGATCTAGGCATCTAGTCTGGTACCCTAAATCTGACAAAGTCAACAAAATAAAAAAAATAAAAACAATAAATTGTAATTCGTTAATGTATGAATTCGTGTGTGCTTATTCCAATAATTACAAAAAAAACAAATAGATTTTAATACAGCTCGGTCTGCAATTATCAACTTGTTCATACCTCATATTTAAAATTATAAAATATGCATCAATACAATACTTTTGCAATAACCGACTTCTTTTTATTGAAATAGTCGTTCAATTAAATTTAATTGCAGCTTATTTCCAGGCAATGCCGTAAGCAATTCAAAGGCATAAATTCCTGAGTGAACAAAGTTCTCCATTAATGTGATTACTTAGACCCTTCACAAACAATGCACCTTCAAAATCAATATATACCTATTACCTATGTAGATAAAACATAGCTCAGTTTGCTTATAAAATAAAATATTTTACAATTTAGATAGCCATTTCATTTTGAAATACCAAGTTAATAATAACTAAAATATAAATTTAAATACTACGTAGACTGTTCCTCTCGTTTTAGTAGAGTTATGAAACAAAAATCGTAATTTATGCTGCATACTATTTTGATTAAACTTCAGCATCATTATGTTCTTAGCCTTTAGGTTAGGCCGGCTACTAGTTTAACTTAATATATATATATATATATATATTTATAGTTTTTACACAGAGCTACTATCACCTGGCCTCCGCAACCGTAAAAGTGGACTGAATTCGAAGGTTATAAGCACCACCATCCACCATCTTCTATATTCCGGGCTGTCATTCAAAATTTCTTGTAAACAAGCAGACCGACCCGGGAATCCAATCCGAGACCTCTTGATCTGCAGTCGCTTAGGCTAACCACTGTACCCATGAAGTAGGCAGACAGAATTTGACCCAACTTCAACAAATACTGTAAAATATAAAAAGAAATGTTGAAACGTCAAACATAATCTTCCAACATTTCCCATCAGTTTTTAATAAAATAATTTTGTATTGTCCAAACATATTAATCATAAGAGGGAGGGATAGCACTCCTTTCTAATAACAGGCGTCCAGCAGTGGCACACAAAAAGCTTATCATAAAATACAACCTTCATAAATAATAACACCCACATTTTAGGGATGCTTTCAGTATTTGCAGTTATCAAAAGCAAACCGCAGCATACAATACAGCAAAAGGCTCCGCGTTTATAGATTGCGTTCCCGATTTTGTTAGTAGGTCTCGTGCCGGTGACCCAGTTCATAGGTTGTTTACCCTGCCGGCCCCGGGACGCTCCTGTGAAGCAAATCGTTTTGTTGCACCACTGACTGCGGTTGCTTGAAAGGATTTTCAAAATGAAAAGTAGGTCGGGAATAAAATTGTATCACATTTTTTTGTGATATTACTGTCATTAAGGGACTTGTTAAGGATTTAGATTTAGGCATTCAGGTATCTGTCAGAAAAAGAACAGAGCCATTCGTGTCGTTATTATCTACGATTGATATCCACATCTCATTATTTAAGTAGCATTGTAAGTCGAACTCATTTAATATAATATGATATATCATATAGTAATTTAATTGTGATTTTATTGATATGCAAACAAAAGTATTACTTAGGTATTTATTTTTGATTTTTTATCTATTTACTTCAACTATTTCCAGTTTTGAACCTAAACTCTTCTTTAATAGTTCAATGGACGTGATTTTTTATTGTTTGCTACGGCTTCGAGAAACCTCTACATCTTATGTGCAATGATTGTTCCTGTTGCCTGTTGTTGCATGACATATGGCTGGTACTTTAATACCGCATCAGTGGACCATAATAGGAAGGATATGCATCACTATCTCCTCTGTATCTCCTCGGTGCCTCAATAGGATGTGCGACTAATTTCTGTACCCAGGACAACTTCGGGTTTCATTTTATATACAATATTTGGTAATGGTCGAAATTTTCTATTTTATTTTTTAGTATCAGAAGTTTATTTATTAGTTTTTTTAATTAAAATCGAGCTTTATCAAAACGTGATAAAGCTCGATAACGTGAAACGTATGTGGTGATGTTTTATAGGTAGATAGACTATGCATTGGTGCATGATGAGTTATGAAATCGTTTAAGATGTATACAAGAAAAGAAGATGATAAAAGAACCTATGTAATCTTAAGAGAACATATATATAATGTTCACAAAATCCTAATTATTACAGTCACAGTCTTCCCCCAAGGATGAAATTAATATAACGTAAAGGAAAGCAACCCATTGCACTGTGGAGGATCATGGGTATTTGTTTTTACCCTTACGTTGCAGGTTGAAGTATATAAGTAGGAAATATATTTTTAGGTCAGCATGGATGTAAGTGGGTCGCAGAAGATGCTTAAATATTGCTTGTCAGTTTATCGGTTTGAAGGGGCTAAATAGTGCTCATGATTAGATAGATAGATAGAAAACTCTTTATTTGTACACCGTAATACAGATATAAAAAAGTAAAAAGATTAGATTCCACGTCAATAAACTAAATGATCAAACATTGAAGGTAGATCTATTATAACCAGTTTTTTCAGTTGTATTGTAAATTGATATCCTGTCTTTCATAGATTGACTCCAGATTGTCTGAAACTGTTACTTGTTTGTAGCGTATGTGATTACTGTACTAAGGTCTCAGGTTCGATTTCGGGAAATTAGTTTTTTTTTCTTCTATTTTAGACTGTTATTTGTTAGTTCATTGGTTCATACGTCTTTTGTTGAATCGTCGTCGTCTTATATCTATCTTTATATTATCTTTATATCTATCTTTTTTTCGATCAACTTTCATATTTATATAAAATCGAGGTCCTTTTTGTCCTTGTACGCTTAACTCTTTCATAGTGCGCAACGGACTTTAATACCGTTTTTAATATTAGAGAAACTTAGTCAAGAGGGAGATTTATATGCATAATATATTAATATTACATTCATATTACATTCATATTACATTCATATTACATTAGTACTAGTGGTTACTATTAGACACTACTCACTGGCGTAAGTCAATATTTTTATTTTGATGGAATGTGGTGCAAACGATTTGACGTATGGCCTGATGGTTAGCGATTACCGCTGCCAATGGAATCCCGCAATAACAGAGGCTCCACAAGTGCATTGCCGGCCTTTGCGGGATGCGTAGGAAAATGGAGAGAGAGAGGTTGGGGTATGGGCCTTCGGTATTCTCACTCACTCGGTGAGACATAGTGCAAACCCTGTTTAGCATCGGTTTTCTGTCAAACCGGGGTATCACTCTGATCAAGCCGGCCCAGGCATGCCGAAGCGTAGCTCTCCCACGGTAAAAGTAATAGTATTAAAAAGTATTAGTAAAAATAATTTATATAAACGTAATTTATGCACTAGCCTGCAGTTTTAGATAAACAAGAAAAAGTTTAAAAAACTATAACCCACTTACGTAAAAACTTTGATAAAATTTATTTATTCTATGTTACCTGGGCCATTTTTCTTTTTGGAATCTTTTCACCCTTCAGTAATTAAAATCAGTTCAGTAGGTCAGCCACTACGATGAAACAAACAAAAATACCGTACAACATATTACTACGAATGGACTAACTCCACCGGAGTGATACCACGGCCTCACAGAAAAATTGTGTGTGTTTCACAGAGTGAATGTGTATACCGGAGGTCCATACTCCAACTTTTCCCTCTACCTCCATTCCCCGCCCCCCTCCTCATCCCCCAAAGGCCGGCAATGCACTTGTTACGCCTCTGGTATTGTCCGATATTGCGATTGCTTACCATCAGGCGATACGTCTGCTCGTTTGCCCAATATATATTTAAAAAAAGACTCCTAAAAATACTACACTTTTGGCTGCACCATAAACGGATAAAATAACCCCGGACGTAAGATAACATTACTAAGACTAATATTTATTCAACTTGCCATCATCATTTCCTAATTGACATACAATCTGAGACAAATTCTGAGAAATATCATTAGACTGAAACCCTCATACGCAAGGAACGAATTGAGTTCCACTAACCCAATGTTACCTATATGAAGCACTGGCTCTAGTATTTCAATAATTTGGTTGAAATCCCGACTTGAATTCCTTTTCTAAATAGTGTAAGGGACACAAAGCGAGAAATATAATGAATATCTACATACTATACAGAATTTCTAAGCGGTTCTTGTGCGGGAGTCAAAATTACGTTTAGGTCTGAATAAGTAAGGATCAAGCCTGTTGAAGTAGAGATATACCTGTCGCTTTAGTTAAAAACTATTATAACATCCCTTTTACTGTTAATTTTGTTAATTTCTTTTGAGTTCTTTGACCATCATTCATCTACTATCATAATTTTACTGTTCATTAAAATGTTACTATCGGTTTCGCTTATGGTAACTCAGTATCACTCAATTTTCATCTATTTTATTAATATAAGGAGGTAATGGTTGTGACTTTGTAAGGAGTAATCTCTGGATCTCCTGTACCGATTCAATGAACATTATTTTACCGATTGAAAACCAGATTATTTGTGATTTTCATACGTTTCATATTTACACCAAAAATGATTACCGCGAATCCGAATCGTTTCACATAACCATGCAAGTAAATGTACTAAGTGGCACCTGCACCATATGTGACTTAAAGGTAAAACCTTATGAGTCTATATGCCTACCTATTATAGAGTTTATTTTTATAACTAAACTAGCTGCCCCGGCGAACTTTCCACCGCCACATTTTCTTTCGTAGAATTTTCTAGATTTCTAAAAAAAATGTTGTAATTGCCTGTTTCCCACAAGCAGTGGGCCGCGGGCAAACAAAACACAAGAACAATACCAAACATTTTAAAAAGAATGATCAGATTCTTTACATTGAAAAAATTAACTTGAACATTATAAATAGAGGACATCACAAGTGGCAATTTTACTAAACATTTCTAGAAAATTATTTTGATTTGGAATTTTATTTGAGTTGTAGTTTTAATTACTGCAGTTTTAGAAAATAGTGGTATTTTAATTAAAATACGGAGAATGAAGTAATTATTACACACCAAGGCCAAGACCAATGCAATCACTTTTATCTTAACTTCAAAATCTAGGGCGGTAGGTCAAAGAGAAAAAAATTTACTAAAGGAACGGTAAAGAGCTGGTGTACTTTGAATCGATAATTTTTTTTTAAAGAAAATGTGAATAAAAGCACCTTTTCCAAGTAGGTCTAGAATAGTTTAAAGTGTTTCATGTTATTTTTATCTCGTTTTATAAATGTCACTGTTGGACATAGTCCTCTCTTAAAATGATTTTCATTTATTTATACTTTTCGCCACTATAACTTGGTCAACTGGTAGGTGCTCTTTGGAGAAGACCTTAGTTCAGCTGTGGATGGCAATTGGTTGATAGCTTGGTCTATCGAATTAAATGAAGTTTCATAGCTTTTTTATATATAGACCTATTAAAGTGACTCTACAATACCTACTGAAAAGCATGAATAGAATCGAAGAGTGACGGTCACCTTACTCATTGCGAATGTAGATAATGCAACAATGCAGCATGGTCACCAACACCATAACCTTCTTATTGGGCCACCGGTCACAAACTTAAGTAATAAATTGCCATTAAAAGCAAAATAAAAGCATTTCAGATGTATACAAAGCTCCGAAAAGTTTGCATGTACTAAAAGATTTCGTAAATTAGTAATTTCCGAAATGTTTCGAAATCTATAAAACCAGAAAGGCAACGGGTTTTCATATAAGAAAATCTGTATATAATGACGAGACGACTTCAGATTTGATTTTAAAGATTTGGTAACAAATCTCGCTCTCTTAATATTTCTTTTCTAGGGTGCTCCCCCATCTTCGACTACTAGTACTTGAGACGACGTGCGGTTTTTGGTTGGTTCGCAGTCAACTTCACCACCAGTGGATGAAAATAGGCTTCTATTATATAATTATTTCTAAACAATAAAAAATAGAAGTATTTATTTTTAATATGTTATTTCGTTATTTTTAATTGCTTAGGTACATATAATGCTATTAAAAAACTAATCAGCTTCAGTCCACGATATCAGTGATTTCGAAGTCCGTGTGTGTCAAATTTTTCGTTCCTTTGACCAAAATTCCCTTTTCTTTAATTTTGGGGGAGACAATTTTCTACACTTAGGTTCACTACACTAGCTTTTATTAAATTCACAAACCTCTATTATTGATCCCTCGAAGTAATGAATCGTGATGTTGGCAGTTATTTTTACATAACGTATAACAAACAAAATTGCTTTCTACTTTTTAGTAATTCTACTAAAATCTTGTACGAACGATGTAGGTACTAGTTAATTAAATGCTATATTTTTTTTTGACCTTCTTAATGAGCACTCTTAATTTTTTCTTCTCCAAACTATAAAACGTACTGTGTAATCTTCCATTTATTGAAGAAATGATCGTGAAAATTTTAAATGATGTGCACCAATGGCTGCTATAACTTAAAATGTGCTTTACTCAACTTGACTCCCATTTTAACAAAATGAAAAATTGTTTAAGTTGCTCCAAGATGTTTTTTTTATATATATTTAAGCTGCCAAAATGATTCTGCCCTTCCTGATGGAAAGCATGAGCAGAATGCAAGAGAGGTGGTCACCATCCTCAATGCGAAAAATAACAATGCAGCATGGTGACCCACACTATGGCGGCCTGGTGAGATGCTTTTTCACGCCCCGCTTAAAGGACCATAGGGATCATATTGGGAAGGAAACACGAGCGCTGGTAGTGAGTTCCAGGTTTTGAGCGCTCGGCACAGGAAGGAATTACCGAAGCGATGAGAACGAGAATGTATGTCTTCCACTTTAAAGCGGTGACTTCTAAGGCGTTGTTCTGTAGAGGAAGGGAGAGGGGGGGATCAATTGGAAGAGTCTTCAGAACACTCACCATGGTAAAGGCGATAGAGGACTGCCAAGGAGGCGATATCTCTACGCAACTGTAGAGGCTCAAGGGTCTCGGTGGCTTCGGGACTATCGATAATACGGATTGCTCGCCGCTGCAACCGGTCAAGAACGTCAAACAGGTACTGTGCGGCACCATCGCAAAGGTGAGAACAGTACTCCACGCACGAGCGAACCTGGGTCTTGTAAAGAAGACACAGATGCCCGG
>PKRV01000389.1:33583-43903 GCA_003709505.1 Hyphantria cunea | reverse complement strand
CTCTACGCAACTGTAGAGGCTCAAGGGTCTCGTTGGCTTCGGGACTATCGATAATACGGATTGCTCGCCGCTGCAACGGGTCAAGAGCGTCAAACAGGTACTGTGCGGCACCATCGCAAAGGTGAGAACAGTACTCCACGCACGAGCGAACCTGGGTCTTCTAAAGAAGACACAGATGCCCGGGCGAGAAGAACCGTCTCACCCTGTTTAACACACCTAGCTTCCGTGAGGCCGCTTTAGTGATACTCTCAACGTATTCGCGTGGGTTGAGGTCTCGGCAGATATCCATGCCCAGGATAGCGAGCCTATTTTGTAATGGCATTTGAGTGCACTGAAAAGTGGGAAGGGGAAGGAATGGAATTTTTATGGGGAGGGGAGTAGGAACGTAAAAGGCATGACAGTCATCGTGGCAGTGTAAAACTGAGATTAGAATGCTGCATCGCCATACAACGATGAGGTATGACGGTGACCGAACCCTCGGACGGAAGGGCCTCCGTACCCTCCCGGAAGTGGTCGCCTGGCCCCAGCGTCCGGTCACCAACCGGAACGACGAGCCACTCCGCAGATTATGCGCGACTTGATGGGGCAGCCTCCCAGGGTGGTTAACCGCGGTTGGGCCCCTCTCTATGCCGCGGGCGGCCAGCGGCAAAACCGTTTCTACGGGTCTCCCTGGCTGACGGTTCGAACTTCATCACCCTCAACAAGACTCTGCGAGCATTCCACTGCTCACACACTTACCCCGATAACTATCACCCCTGCATCATGGGCCACCGGTCTCGCACTCACCAACGAAATACGACGGCATCAAAGCTGTCATTTTAGGTTGGTCTTCCAAATGACGCAAATTTCAAATGATGTGTATAAACTAAACTACAAACATATTCAATTCATGTAAAACATGTATGTACGCGCATAACTTTCGATCAAATCAAATTTAAAAATTATTTTTATTACGTGTTTGTTATTGTCAAGACAAGTTTTATATAGAAAAAAATAAAAGGAAACTAGTGGAGTTATATTTTTTTAATCCGTTTAGTTGTATACATTGCGGCCCTGTGAAAAGTTTATAAAGGCGTACTAAAAAAGTTATTCAGTAATTCAGAAAATTTTCAGGAAAATGAATATGGAGGTACGAAGTTCGCCGGGTTAGTTGAATATTATAAGAACATCCCTTATTATTCTCCGAGTCCAAAGAATTACAAATTGTAAGCAATAAGATCGGTCCGACAAATGTATTACAGCTTTCTGTCATCTCCTATCTATTTTTCTTGAGACCATGTTGCTTTTACGGTAAATATGTGCCTACAAGTGCAGTGTATAGTATATTATTTGAAAAAAATCTTATTTTATAATATTTACAAAAGAATTTTATAAATAAAAAAATATAGAGAAAAAATAAATAACAGTTTTTAAAAACACGCTTTTATAAATAAACCAAACAAAGAAGTAGAAAATTCTTTTACTATAAAAAAGTGTGGGCGACCAAGTTGAAATATTTTCCGAAAGCAACTGACCACCTGTGAAGTAAATTCTTTTTAGTTTGGTTTATTTATAAAAGCTGTTTTTTTTATTTTTTTATTTTTTCAAATTATGATATTGTCATCGGTCTTCGATAAGTCTACTAAGTTTAAATGAAATCTAACCGTTTCTGGAAAAAATAATATCTATTGTTGGAACAAGTAATTTGCAATTATATTTTATATTTGCTAAATTTCAGTTCGAATAATCTCCACATGAGATATCCATATTGACCCTTTTAATCGTATTACAGGACGACTATGAAAACGTTCAAATGAAAAGCACAACAGTAATTCAGACTGAATTTAAAGCTGTGGGTTTCATCTACATATGCAAATTGATGTTGTAGTTAATTGCTTCAAAGCTTGCCCACAGGACGATTGATTTTAGTTAAGATAAATTATCATATTTATCCCGTATATCAAGTATTTTTAAGGTTGTATTTCCCTTACATTTACTTATTCTCCCGCTATAAACACAGTGAAATGATCGCCTTACCTGAGAATCTTGAGAGTCAATCTTCTTTCTTCTTCAGCCTATTGCCGTTCACTGCTGAACGCTGCCATCCCCAAAGAGCGCCAACCATCCCGGTCCTGGGCAGTCTGCATCCTTCTAGCGCCAGCCACTTTCCTCAAGTCGTCTGTCCATCATGCAGCAGGGTGCCCTATACTATGTTTACCTAATCATGGTCTCCACTCTAACACTTGTCTTTTCCAGCGACCATCAGTCCGCCTGAAGACATGACCGGCCCACTGCCACTTCAGCGTACTGATCCTCCGTGCGATATCGATTACTCCAGTTCTCTTTCGAATTGTCTTATTACGAATCCTATCAACAAGAGAAACACCCAGCATCGCACGCTCCATCGCACGCTAAACTTGTGGACCAGTCCAACGGTGCATCCACGTCTCGGCTCCAAATATCATTACGGGCAGGACGCACTGGTTGAAAACCTTGGCTTTCAGTGATTGCGGGATCGACGACTTGAAGATATGAAGAAGCTTCCCATATGGCGCCCAGCCCAGAAGAATTCTTCTATCGGTCTCCTGATCGAAGTTGTGCCAGCCGAGTTGGATAGTTTGGCCAAGATAGACGTATTTCTGCACAACCTCGACAATAACACCATTAACAGCTACGGGACTCAGAGATACATGCATATTATGCATTATTTTAGTCTTATCAATGTTTGTCTGGAGTCGCACTCGTCTTGATGAATCGTCCAATTTGTTCAGCATTACTTTGATATCATGCAGAGACTCTGCCAAAATCACAACGTCATCGGCAAATCGCAAGTGTGAGATGTATTGACCGTTAATATTGATTCCCCGTCCGTTCCGATCGAGTGTTTTGAAGACATCTTACAATGCATTAGTAAACAGTTTCGGAGAAATAGTATCTCCTTGTCTAACCCCACGATGCAATGGAATTTGTTTTGTACTCCATTCTCGTACTTGGATGGTCATCATATCGGCAGTCGACTAGGCACCTTTGCATGGATTCCAGAATAGCCCAGGTCTCGATGGTGTCGAAGGCTTTCTCGTAGTCCACATACGCTAGGCAGAGAGGCTGGTTGTATTCCTCTGTCTTCTGAATAATTCGCCTTAATGTGTGGATGTGGTCCACGGTGCTGAAGCTCCTTCGGAACCCAGCCTGCTCCACGGGCTGGAAGTCATCGAATCTTTGGGCAAGATGATTTGTAATGACCCTCGAAAACAACTTGTACACATGACTCAGGAGTGATATTGGGCGGTAATTCTTCAGTAGGCTTTTGTCTCATTTTTTGAAGAATAGTACTACCACACTCCTACTCCATGCCCCCGGTGTAGTGCCAGTATGAATAACGGAAAAAAATAACTTTGAAAGCTCCACTAAAATAGGAGTTCCACCGGCTTTTAGGAGCTCTATTGTAACTCCGTCTTCACGCGAAGTTTTGTTGTAGCTATGTTGTTTGAGTGCCATCCTAATCTCAACCAGATCAATATCAGGAAGCTCGTCTGCGAGGTGGAGTGTTAGTCTGGCACGCAGGTTATCCGTGCTTTGAGTTTTAGTTGGGCAGGTATATCAACTACGGCGAGAATCTCTGTTTTAGGGGTGATGGTTGTGCCCTTTGTCGTTTGGAGCTTGGACAGGTGACAGTCCATATCACAAGGTATCCTAGTTTGGGGTCGTAACTCCCATAAAAACGAATCGCATTTTCATCGCTTAGAAAACAATTGAATTAGTTGAAAATTAGAGCCTTCGTGTGATTGACGAATATTGTTGGCGCAAGTTTGCCGCTCGACCTGTTGTGACATTATTGTGGACATATTATGGTAAACTTTCTACCTCGCACAGCAAAACTGTGGAACTAACTGTCACCTGCGGTATTCCCGGACCAATATGACCTTCATAGGCGGCAGTAATCGCTTACCATCAGGCGATACGTATGCTGGTTTGCCATCTCTATCATAAAATAAAACTAAAAATGTTGTGTGTGATTTTATAACCTCAACGACCGCTCCCCGTCTTGTAACGTGGATTGAAGAATTTGACCATTGGGGCAAGTACCTTTAAATTGGCTCTAGATCTATACTGCGCAGTTGAAATAGTTTTTAATTATATCTTGTGCTTTACTTTTATCCCTTTTTAGTAGCATACGCAAGATGAATTATCATAACAAACCTTAAATTATCCCCGCTTATTTGGAAAATCGGTTTCTCATAAAATAAAGATGTGGAAAGGCAAACACATGCCTTAGTTAACTTTTTTTATAAAAAAATTAAAACAAAAAAATTAGAAAGAGCAATCGTAATAAATCTCTGATGAAATGCAACAGGTCCTTGACGGTATTTCTCATTTTTTTCCATGGATTTTGCCAACGTTCAGCCAGTCGTAGATAAATGTAAATCGTATTCAATCTCTCATTCAGTGAACCGCGACCAAGCCAATTTGGCAATCAATCATTTCTAAGCAAACGGTTTTTCATATATATAAGGCGCATTAATTGAATTTGGGTAGATGAACCAACATCGACTATCTTTTAAAAACAACATTTTATCCAATTGCGATAGTCTACAGGTACAAAGAACCGTATATGATAAATTAACTTTGTCATTTTTACATTTTAATTGTATAATATTTAATTACAGCTTAGGACTTATATTAAGCTAAAGCTCATAACTTACTCTTATAGTTCCAATAGGTCAGGCAGAGGTGTTATTTCAATATTTATATGATATATTTTAAATTTTTTGATTATCAACTACAACTTTAACTATGATAAAGTTTAGTAACATTATTATAATTAATTATTTTAGTTTAAGTTAATTATTCAAATAATTCAGACATTTCAGACATCTAATATTCAACGCAATCTAGTCCCAAACTAAGCAGGGCTTGTATTATGGGTACTAGACCACGGGTATAAATACATATAAACTTTTTTGTAAATCCATATATGTACATATTATAGATAGAAAACACCCAAACTCCGAAACAAACATTTGCAAATCATACAAACATCTGATCCGACCCGGGAATCAAACCCGCACGCAAACAATACGCCACCAAGCCAGTCAACATTTTAAAAAGCCTCATAAGTTGAATGAAAAGGTATACTTAAAATTTACGAGACGAGAATTCGCTTTAAATCTTTTAGCGAGAAAATCTTTAAAAAACTGTAACGTGACTACGTAAAAAAAAATATAATAATTATTACGATTCTGTTATCACCTCATTCGTTCAAATTACTTCGATAGTTTAGGCGCAACGGTGCATACTCATAGTGCCAAAACTATTAACTTTCCTATTGGCTTTAACGCAGACGGGTAAAATTAAGGTAAAAAGATGTAGGTAGCACATTTTCGCTTACTCGTTGTTATAAATAAGGTCATCGACCCACCTGTTTTAATTGCTTGCTGTGATTACGGGGACCCTTATCTACAAGAGAGCTTTTAAAATAACTTAATTAAGGCTGTAACCAGCCACTCTAAGGGATAGCGACCTCAGCAGTTAAATCTTCATTAGTGTTTTATTTTTGTCTTTATATTACATAAAAATACCATTTAAACTAGTGTTGTGGTATGCTGTTATTGCAGAAAACCTTGTTTAGCTTATCGTTTTAGCGGTAGAGAAAAGTATAGAAGAGTTTCTTTACTCGTTGTATTTTGACATGAAGGTAATGATGGTACCTATCTGATATATACCTAACTCTATGAAATAAATAAATATTTTAGACATTTTACCCACAACGCTATCTAGTCTCAAGCTAGACATAATTTGCGTCATTAGTGCCAGACAAGTGATATAAATACATATATACTTTTTTGTAAATACATACATATTATACAAAAAACACGCAAAAACTCCGAAAGAAATATTTGCAGGTTAAACAAACATTTGGTCCGACCTAATACTTTTTTGTTCATCATCATCAGCCTATCGCAGTCCACTGCTGGACATAGACCTCTCCAATTGCACGCCAATTAGTTCAATCCTCGGCTTCTCGCATCCAGCTCGTGCCAGCCATCTTGCGCAAATCGTCACTCCAACGGGCCTGTGGACGCCCTACATTACGTTTGCTGAGACGCGGTCTCCACTCAAGAACCCGTTTACCCCAACGGTTATCGGTTTTGCAGCAAATGTGGCCATGTTTGTTTCTGATTTTCGACTTTCTTGTTGAACTTTTAATATAACAAACATCAAAAAATTCATTGTCGAAGTCAATTTAATAGGCTACTACAGTTTGTAATAACTATTCAAACGCGTAGTTAGTTAATCGTTATTGTTTCATCAACAGCCTGAAATAGCCCACTGGTGGACATGGGGTACCTTATTGGTTGGTTCTTTTTTGTTTAGAGCCCTGATAAAATAATTATACTCTGCCTGATGAAAAGCATAAGCAGAATTTCAGAGTGGTGGCCACTATACTCATTGCGAATGTAGACAACGCAGCATGGTGACCCACCACATGGCGGCCTAATGATGCTCCTGCATCATTGGGCTTCCGATATTGCATTCACCAACGAAAAAAAACAGTACGAACGCTTTCATTTTACGTTGATTTGCTGTGCAAGGATAGTACCGGTAGTACCCACTCGAGCCGGCTCATTCATGCTGAGATCAGCGTGGCTCTATTACTACTTTATATGATTTAACATACCAGTTGGGAATTATACTGCCGTTGATTGCATAATTTTCTTTATATGATTTATAATTTTGATAAATTTGAACTTAAAAAACTATTTTCCAACTAATTTTAGTAAATCTTGTACCCATTTAATTTACTATACGTATACTATAACTTTATTTGTAATATAGGTGGCAAACGAGCATACGTATCGCCTGATGGTAAGTGATTTTCGCCGCCCATGGACACCCGCAACCAGAGGCATCACAAATGTTTAAGTAATATACATGTTTTAAAAATATCAATAATCAAGGTTCAAGTATACAATAATAGTACAAGATAACATTACGATAACAATGAGACGTTTGATTGGCCGACAAGGTCGTAACCGTTTGCTATTGTCAACTCGTTATTGCACAAATGGACGGTGGTCGTTTGCCGGGTCGTAATATCTGTATTTTTTTGTTACTGTAGATATTAAGAATCTTATCTATAAAATACGAATAAGTAAAATTAAAATGCCTGTTTGTAACTGTTGTTACCGTAGAAGAGACACGCTTCGGCATGAATGGGCAGCCTCGATCGGAGTGATACCACGGCCTCATAGGAAACCAGTATTAAATAGCGCTTGCCCTGTATTTCACCGACTGAGTGAGGATACTGGAGGCCATACCCGTCCCTTCTCTCGCCATCCCCCAAAGGCCGGCAACGCACTTGTGACGCCTCTGGTGTTCCGGCTAACATTTGGAAAGGCAGAACCGATTTTGACGGAACCTACACCGGCAGATAGTTGATGATATTAGGAGTAACTTAGAGTCTAAGTTTAATTCTTAGACTACTTTCCCTGCTACTAGTATCTGCATTTGTTGTACAGGTACAACAAAATAATTAATATACAATGATATGTATACAATATAAACAATAACATTATAAACACAATTATTTTTTTGATGGAAAAACCGGAGTTGTCTAGAATTAAGGAAGTATAAGTCTATAGACAAATATATATCATAATCATAGCGCGTTGGATAGTATTAGAAAAGGTAAAATTTCAATCAACCTTAAAATGACTTCAACTCCTAAACTTATGTTATACACACTATACTCGTAGAGTGTAATTCTTAACATCAGTATGTGTTTGCTCGGTAGCAGCAACAGCGCTTTTGGTGATTTTCATTTTATCATATATTATTCCCACTATGTCCCCAGTTTCACTTCGCTCAAACGCTAACAAGGTAACCTACACGAAGCCTTTGAGAAGTAAAGGAACGGTTTTGTTTAACATATGAAATCTTTATTATACTTGGCAGGAATTTTCGTATACTCCGAAATTCATGTTGCAGCCTTGAAAGCATAAAAACAAGACATGATATATATAGATAGACATGATATAGATATTGTCTTAGACAATATTTTTTTAATATTTATTCAACAAAAAACTACTCGGTGGCGTAGTGGTATCGTAAGCGACTGCCATGCTTGAGTTCTCGGGTTCAAATCCCAAGTCGGATCAAATGTTTCTATGCTCTGTAAATACTTGTTTCGGAGTATAGGTGTTTTCTATTTATAATATATATATTTGCTAAAAAATAGTATGTATGCATTTATACCAGATATCCAGTACCCATAACACAAGCTCTACTTAGCTTGGGACTATATGGCATCATGTGATAGACGTCCAAAATATTTTTTTATATTTATTAGGGACTTTAATTAAACTCGCTAATCTCAGCAACTGACAGTTTAAATTAAAAATTTTTTAGTGCTCGACCATTCAACACTAGAAAAACCTTACAGAGGAAGATCCACTTAATGGGTACATAACGCAAAACTATGACCAAAAGGAGACGAAAATCACAAAACAATATATACGAAGTGTAGCTATGCAGAAAGAATATGTACATTCACTACTGCCTTACTTTAAAATACAAGTAGTAAATGTTATACAGGCTCTTTACGTGCTTTCCAGGATGAACATCTTCGTTAGTTTAGTAGCACATATATTTCGGAAGTAAATCTGGAAAATCAAGGCCGGGAAACTTTTTCTTTATTCCAGTTCTGGATCTTATTCATTACCTAGTCCATACTTGTTGAGTCAGATGAACAAGATTGTATAGGTATTGGTTAATTGACGATCGCATTAATAGCCATAGAACGAGAATAAAAACAGGAGGGAAAAGTTCTACGTTAAAAGAACGGAATTTTCTTTTTATTATTTTTATGTTGATTGATTCATGTTTCCAGTATTGAAAATTAAAACTGAATAGATTTTTGCAAGAGAAATGTGTATAATCTTAAGTTAATAATACAGAACAGGAAATAGTTTTTTCACCGTAGAGGAGTCATGAGTCTGCCTATGAAGACAGACTGAATTGTCATGTTTGCTTGACTCTGTAGTAGTCTTGGGCCGCTGTGTGTCTCTCAATCTCTCACCATCAGGTGACTCGTCTAATCTTTAGCCTTATATAACAAAAAAAGATAGCAATTTAAAAAAGTAAAGGTGCTTAGGAATACATATTTTGTAAATAATAAAGGGACTTTGACCCGTAATGACATACGGAGCCGAAACGTGGACACTAACGTTGAGTACGGCTGGTCCATGAGTTTAAAATCGCTCAGCCTGCTATGGAGAGGGCTATGATTGACGTTTCTCTAAGAGGTCGCATCAGAAACGAGGGGATCCGACAAAGAACCATATTCCCTTATAAGAATATAAATACTACCGTTTTCAATAACTCATCAATAACCTTAGGTATATATAAAGCCACGTCCCTGTCACACAATAACCTGAGCAAAGATCAAATAACTGTAGAAATGCTTATTTGATCGAGGTCTACTTTGATATTATAATCCTTATTGGAACATCAAAGTTCGCAATAAATCCATCAATTCTTCATTTCAGTATTGAAAGCTTTGAAAGTTCATTCAGGCAGAGGAGACAATTTAATTGCGGTGCGATGAAAATGTCAACATAAAACAATACCTGTTAATTCTCAGAAGAAGTTTTAAGAGAGTATTACGTACAGTTTGCAATGGGAGGATGTTGAAGTTCGGATTTATGTAGTACATTTTTATAGCATAAACTTTAAAAAAATCAAACGATAAGTTGTAATCAATTAAGTTTTTCATTGCTGTTTGATACTTAACATTAATACGATTTCTAATCTCTATTATTTTTCATGATGTCTTAGCATCTTCGTGGCGTACTTTCCGCCAAAACTTCAGCATAACTGCAAGATAAACACCTTCATACGGACTTAAACAATTCACGAGTAACGTCAGAGACGGTTACCACAATTTTTGCCCTAGTTTAAACTTCATCTACGTTAAAACATTTTCAATCGGATTGCCATCAGGGGATTCTGAGAGCCAATCCAACACGAAAACACCATATTCTGCTTTCCAAGTAAGGCCAACTTCGGTGTTTAGAATCATGATTGTCTTGTAGAATCCAGAAAAGATTTTTGTGTAGAAACATCTTCTTAGCCGATGGCAATAATGTGTTTCCATAAATTTTTATATCTCCTCAGCGTCCAAAGTACCGGTAAAAAAGTGCAAATTTCCGAAACTCTTTTTTTGAGTAGCATCCCCAATCGAGAGTGTTTACGGTTCGTACCATCAGTCTATTGTCAGACGTAGTCCAAGCTTGAATCGAGAAACCGGTCGCACAAAATAAATCTTCACCAGAAAAAAAT
>PKRV01000389.1:0-33424 GCA_003709505.1 Hyphantria cunea | reverse complement strand
TTATTCATTACCTAGTCCATACTTGTTGAGTCAGATGAACAAGATTGTATAGGTATTGGTTAATTGACGATCGCATTAATAGCCATAGAACGAGAATAAAAACAGGAGGGAAAAGTTCTACGTTAAAAGAACGGAATTTTCTTTTTATTATTTTTATGTTGATTGATTCATGTTTCCAGTATTGAAAATTAAAACTGAATAGATTTTTGCAAGAGAAATGTGAATAATCTTAAGTTAATAATACAGAACAGGAAATAGTTTTTTCACCGTAAAGGAGTCATGAGTCTGTATATAAGACAGACTGAATTGTCATGTTTGCTTGACTCTGTAGTAGTCTTGGGCCGCTGTGTGTCTCTCAATCTCTCACCATCAGCTGACTCGTCTAATCTTTAGCCTTATATAACAAAAAAAGATAGCAATTTAAAAAAGTAAAGGTGCTTAGGAATACATATTTTGTAAATAATAAAGGGACTTTGACCCGTAATGACATACGGAGCCGAAACGTGGACACTAACGTTGAGTACGGCTGGTCCATGAGTTTAAAATCGCTCAGCCTGCTATGGAGAGGGCTATGATTGACGTTTCTCTAAGAGGTCGCATCAGAAACGAGGGGATCCGACAAAGAACCATATTCCCTTATAAGAATATAAATACTACCGTTTTCAATAACTCATCAATAACCTTAGGTATATATAAAGCCACGTCCCTGTCACACAATAACCTGAGCAAAGATCAAATAACTGTAGAAATGCTTATTTGATCGAGGTCTACTTTGATATTATAATCCTTATTGGAACATCAAAGTTCGCAATAAATCCATCAATTCTTCATTTCAGTATTGAAAGCTTTGAAAGTTCATTCAGGCAGAGGAGACAATTTAATTGCGGTGCGATGAAAATGTCAACATAAAACAATACCTGTTAATTCTCAGAAGAAGTTTTAAGAGAGTATTACGTACAGTTTGCAATGGGAGGATGTTGAAGTTCGGATTTATGTAGTACATTTTTATAGCATAAACTTTAAAAAAATCAAACGATAAGTTGTAATCAATTAAGTTTTTCATTGCTGTTTGATACTTAACATTAATACGATTTCTAATCTCTATTATTTTTCATGATGTCTTAGCATCTTCGTGGCGTACTTTCCGCCAAAACTTCAGCATAACTGCAAGATAAACACCTTCATACGGACTTAAACAATTCACGAGTAACGTCAGAGACGGTTACCACAATTTTTGCCCTAGTTTAAACTTCATCTACGTTAAAACATTTTCAATCGGATTGCCATCAGGGGATTCTGAGAGCCAATCCAACACGAAAACACCATATTCTGCTTTCCAAGTAAGGCCAACTTCGGTGTTTAGAATCATGATTGTCTTGTAGAATCCAGAAAAGATTTTTGTGTAGAAACATCTTCTTAGCCGATGGCAATAATGTGTTTCCATAAATTTTTATATCTCCTCAGCGTCCAAAGTACCGGTAAAAAAGTGCAAATTTCCGAAACTCTTTTTTTGAGTAGCATCCCCAATCGAGAGTGTTTACGGTTCGTACCATCAGTCTATTGTCAGACGTAGTCCAAGCTTGAATCGAGAAACCGGTCGCACAAAATAAATCTTCACCAGAAAAAAATATCTTGTCCCAATAACTCTTTGTTTTCGCACGCCCAATGCAGCCTTTATTCAATATGCGTTTCAGATAGGAGAGGCTTCTTCAACGTGCTGCGATATTTCACGCCAACACAACTAATTGCCTTTTGATGGTGTCAATTTATATAATCAACCCCTTTTCTTCAACTGTTCTTGCTCAGAGCGAAGTGATCATAAAGGATTCTTGGCAAATAGCTGCACAATCCATTTATCCTCTGCGACAGGCGTTTGTTGGTGAATATATATATATATTCACCAACAAACGCAAGAGCACTTGCTCTAAGGCCTTAGACTTTTTCATACCATGGGCGGTCTGGTCGCGGGATATTTTGGGTCTTTTCGGATGAGTACAGAGAAATACAGCTTCAAAACGAGAAGCATACGAGGCACACATGGTAAAAAAAAAACTTGAAAAACTGGGGTGAAAGCTTTGTTTTTTAGAATTCATTAAAGGCAAAGTATTGTTCTATTTTGCCTAGTATTTATTTTATTTATAAATTGAATTACATAATTTAAAAATATTCCGGTCACGTTCTTGTCAAACACACCATCACTTTGGAAATTTAAAATCACACAATCGCTTATATTCTATCATAACAAGAGAACTAAATTGTTTATTTTCTCCTCATAGCTTGGTTATAAAAGAAAAACATATATCAATACCCATTACAGAGTTATTATTTAGGAAATTATTAAGAAACACAAGAACCCTTACTCATTCACGCAATAGAAACCCAAGAAAATGTTGCAGAACATTGGCTTTTATGACATCACTCATGTTAAGTGGGTCCACTCAGACCATAATATACTTCTAACATAGTAATCCTACCTCTTCCACTTGGCTTATCCCGGCTCTGCATTCATCTATTCACTCGGGTGTAATATAAAAAATACATACACAAAAAACAACGTGCTTGTGAAAGAAATACATATTTAACAGAACAAAATAAATTCCTCTAAAATTCACGAACATTAAAAAATATCTTCTCATAAAGCCTTTCAGGCACCCATTATTATCTCATAACATTAGCTTGAAGTTGGTCGTGACGTAATTCTAACAAAAAGCCCAAAAGCATTCACTTTACCCGCTTCTAAAGAATGTTGTAAAAAGTTAAAGCTAACATATTCACACCGGAAAGTTATTAACGTTACCTTGCCTTGAAGGTAAATCTTAGGTGAAACTAACTCGGTTATTCATTATGGCCAGGAATAATATACTCGTAAGTAAGAAAATGTTATATCTTAAGACAAGTAATCGACAAACGAAACCAAATTTATTCGTATAGTTAGAATTAACTAAGTCTTTCTGCTTAATTCTGTCTTGTATTGTATTGTAATACTTTGTTTTGTTTCAAATGTTATAACATACAGAACACTGCAACTTCAATATTATCAAAGAATTTTACTTGACATTTATCCACAAGATTGAAACTATAAATCTTCAAAACAGTGAAACAACAGATTATGCCCCACATTGTGATAAATTTTGTTTTAATCAAATTTATAGCAAATTAACGCGCGTAGTCAAGATGGTGGCACAGCAACACATTATTTTAGCACAAATTTATAATATTCTCCAACGCACATCAAATATAACGGCTAGAATATGAATGCCCCGCATTACTCCAACCCACGGCATTTTATAACATCCGACATATCCAACCATATTTAGTACTAAATTACCAAAATCAGCAAATAATATTAAGCATTGTCTATCATAATTATTCTAAGATTATTAACATATAATTATATATTTAATGTGCATCAACCATTTACTTGATTAATGAGGTTGTAATATATTTTATACGAGGTTGGAATCGTTACTTATAACACAAGTGATGTTCGGGATGATTAAATTATTCTAACGACACATACAAATAAGTTCAGTTGTAAGAAGCTTATTTAAAAAACTCCATGTTTTAGTGAATGCATGAATGATGAAAACTGTTTACTCTTATTTGGGTGTCGTGTAAAGCATTAAAACGTTTTCATCGATAGATCTTCAAGTAATGTTCACTTATGTCTTGTGTTCTATTAGTAACTAGTTGATGCTTTTATATAACATTTTATTTTACATAATGAGCTGCCAAAATAACACTGTTCTACCTGTTCATAAGCATAAGCATACCATCCTCAATGCGAATAAGGACAATGCAGCATAGTGACATTATGGCGGCCCAGTGAGACCCAGGATAATAGAATAAGGCATATCAAATTACATTGAAGACAATAAGGAATGAAATCCAATAGTTGAACAGGCGGCTATTTATTCTACAGACTACAACCGAGATTTCAGGAAGTGTTCCTACGTAAGGAAATGATTCCTTAAGAAGGACCATTTTCTATTTTTCCAATACCTTTCCAATTCCTCAGTCGGATGTTAGTTATGTATTTGATTGTGTATTGTGGACTCCTAGGAATTTTCGTATTGTATGTACTTGATATTTTCATGTTTTTATTATATAATTTTCTTTTTTTTAACCTAAGGGATACCTTATGCTCCCAACTATCTTTTATTATATATTTCCTTTCCGTGGCAACATGTAATTAAGGCTGCACCGATGATTGAATATTACTGTTATGTACCACTTAGCTTTTATGGTGTATGTTCTTGTTGGTTGTTCAATAAAATAAGTAAAATATAATAGTTGAACAGGCGGCTATGTATTCTATAGACGACAACCGGAGATTTCAGAAAATGTTCCCGCGTAAGCGATAATTTCAACGTCTTTATTTCCAATACCTCAGTGGGGTGAGCATTTTCATACTTAGAGAACCAAGTGCATATTTATTACATAAATACCATGAGTGAAGATGAGCACAAAAAAACTGAGAAAATAGCGTATTTTATTAATTTTATATTCTACATGCTACCAATCTTCTATATAAATAAAAACGAATTACCGAAATGTATGTACGCGCATAACTTCTGATCGACCGCATCAAATGGATAATTCTTTCTTTTATGTGTTTGTTATTGTCAGGATAAGTTTTGTATAGAAGAAAATTAAAAGAAAACTGAAAGTGTTCTATCTTCGAAGTCTGCCACAGCACTTTACCCCTGGGAATCTAAAGCGGGTATGGATACAAAAAAGAGGCAATTTAAAAAATACTAAAGAAAAAAATATGGCTGTGCGAAGTTTGATGGGTCAGCTAGTATTTTAATATTTTTATGATGAAAATTTATGTAAGTATAAATTGATCAAACTTTAGATAAAAAAGAAATTATTCGAAGGGCTTATTCTCCACAGAAAATATCCCAACAATAGCTGCCAACAATTTTTTAATATAAGAAGGGTATATAAATAAAGGTCTAACAAAGAAAACGATTGAGTTTTCAAGCCGTAGTTATCCACACAAGATACAAAAGCTTACTTCTGAAATCTTTGTTTGTCTTTATACAAAACCGGGAGTTATCGAACCCTTTTATCTGAGATTGATTTTGATTTTGATGAAAATTCAATTGTTTACTCATAAGGGACAGAATTTATGAAACTACGTGTGACTCGTATATAAAATAGATGTCCATTTGCAGAATCTGATTGCTTATCTTTCATCTCACGTTTGTGTTAAAAATAAAATCTGTATCAGCGTCTTCTAAAGTTTAATATTCTTGAGAATGCCATGAGCATTAAGTCCGCCGATGTACAGATTTAGTGCATAAAGTTTTTAAATAAATAAAAATAAAATAAAAGTCCTAATCGGACCCGCGTACTGAGGGTTCCGTCCAAACTTGTAGGTATATTATTATATGATGTAACCAAAAAGTTATGATTTTCGCAATTTTCCTTTATCTGAGCTATAAGACTTGCTTCGTACCAAATTGCGAGATTCTAAATTCACGGGAAGTAACCCTGTAGGTTTTAATTTCCTTGCGAGTGTCGGAAATTTGCAGTAGAAACGGCTTATTATATGATATAACAAAAACTTGATCCTTCCGCAATTTTTCCATTATCTGTGCTATAAGACGTTGCTTTGTACCAAATTTCAAGATTTTGAATTCACTGCAAGTACCCTGTAGACTTAGAAGTTTGATTTTTTCGCAGTTCCAAGGGACAGTAGTTTTAAGTATTTGTTATGAATTTCAGTATGGTACCCCTACGCGTACCTGAGAAAAAGGGTCTTGACAGACTGACAAAGTGATCCTATAAGGGTTCCATTTTTTCCTATTGAGATACGGAACCCTAAAAACTACAATACTAGATATTGTGGGAGTAGACTAGTGAAACTAGAGTAACTAAGACGAATAGAAAATGTAGTTTCTGTTGTGAGTTCGAATTAAAAGGCTTCTTCTGGCTTTATAATCTTTATCTCTGAATTAAGGCTTTATTCAAATCTATCCATTCACTTTGCAAAATAACTTTGACTTTCATCAAAGTACTGTTAAATTTTAAATAAATCTATGATTTTGATGCTGAAGAAACTTGAGTATATTTATATTTGATGTTTATGTTCTAAATGGGAATGGAGATTAAATAAATTGATTTAATAACGAAGTACCAAAAGTCAATGGACATTTTTAATTTATGTAACAATGTAAGTAAGAAAGCCTAAGTAATTAGAAAAATAAGTAGTACGATTTAACTTGGCTTACTTACTTATATACTCGTATGTACATATATGACTGGATGGATGCCAGATTTTTCAAGATCTTCGTTGAGCAATGAACGGCGATAGGTTGATTTAATATATATTTAGAAAGGCGGCTGTTAAACTTGTTCTGTGCATGTCGGGTTCGTTCATTGTTTTATTACCCTCTTATATCGTCATCATTAACATCATAGCTATTATTTTTAATTTTATGTCTCAGGACTCCTAAAACTTTACGGATACTTTGTATTTTTTTAAAACACAATTTCATTCGAGTCCAATTTTCCCGGATATGGAAAAATTCTTAAATACATTTAGGATTAGGATTCATTTCGTAACATTAATGAGATTGCATGGAAAATGACATTCAATATTCGGTGAATGGCAATGATTGATTGTTATCTCAGTTCCTTTAGAAAAATATTTTTGACGGTTCTTTTGGCACAGCGCTTAGTAACTCTAATTGCAAAGAGAGAGTTAGATCCCTGGCCAGTTCAAACAATATTGTTTCATAGAGCATACTTATTCTTTCAGTGTTTTGGTGTTACTTATGTGTAATATGTATGTATTTAAAAATATATATTTCTCCTTATCAGTCTCATTATTGTCACATATATCACCGCTTCTGTCGTTTGCGAGATGTATGAGTTTCTTATTTATATTGATAACTGACTATTACTTGCGGCTCCAACTGCATGTATTTTTTTTTCTCCTTGTACAGAGAAGCCTATATTTTCTCCGAAGAACCTAAACATCTATTCAAATTCATTGAAATCAATGTAACGGTGTAGCCGTGAATGCGTAATATAGAGATTGCACGGTTGACCTAGTAGTTTAAGTGGTCGCCACACCGTTTCCTACTGAGCCAAGTGTTGTGGGTTCAAATCCTACATGGGACAACACTTTTTGTGATCCATAAATTGTTGTTCTAAGTCTGGGTGTACTTTGTGTCCGTTTCATGTATGTTTGTAAAAGTCCCCCGTGACACAGGATGTATATTCCTAATAGGAATGGTCTTTTTAAAAAAAATAGTTACTTTCGAATTTCAAAAAATTCAACAACAACAAACAAAAACACGAAATTATGCTCACAGAATTATGAGCATGGATCGTGTTTCAATCAACATGTAAATTGTTGTACTTAGCCCTTATTACTCCGAATTATATCTTGAATCTTGTTGTTTGATAACTGATCAATTAATAACTTATCTTCACCTGTCAATCCACCCACTACAACATTATCGATTTTCAGTCGACGTTATAACGGGTTACTTTCATTAGCGTGTTTACGAGCAAATGGATCACGCTGTTGCGTAATTTTAACGACTTCTAGCAAGATAAATATGTCGACATTAATTATGTCATTTTTAATTTAACTTAATGTTAATCTAAGTTCTCGACCAGAGTGGTATTATCCCCGCACAGAAGATCAACCTAAAATGGAAGCGTTCGTGCTGTCGTGTTTCGTTGGTGAGGACGAGACCGGAGGCTCAAAGAAGTATCAATGGGCCGCCATAGTGTGGGTCACCATGCTGCATTGTCTACATTCGCAATGAGTATGGTGACCACCATTTTTGATTCTGCTTATGCTTTTCATCAGGCAGAGTAGAGTCATTTTGGCAGACCCGTTCATAAAAAAAAACCAAAGCAGTAGGCAAAGTTTAAAGAAAAGCTATATTAAATGTGTACGTAAAATTGTTTTTCAAATATTCTTATTCTAGTATAGAATATAATTACATGTAAAAAGGATCACCTTGTTTTATGCACAACAGAATGATCCAAAGATCTGCGCATCGAGAGGTGACGTTTCTGCAACCGCCGGATACATAATGTAATAATTTTTTACGATTGTTCTGTTTCAAAATTATAAAATAATAAATCATATTTTTATTTTATTTTAATAAGAAAATAAAATTGGATTATTGAAAATAAATATTTTAGATATCTGACAGACAATGCCATCCAGTTTAAAACTAAGCACAGCTCTTGCACACAAAGTATATCAGTATAGTATCATAATACAATACTCAAATACTTTTTATCCCGATAGAAATGGATAGAAACTGTGTATAGTACTAAGTACAGATATATACTGTGTAAATAAATAACTATGTATAATAGAAGAACAAAGCTGTCAAAAATGTAAGATACCTATTTATTATTCTGGTCTAAGTAAAATGCTGAAATACCAGTCAAATTTGTTTTATTACGCTCTCAGTATTTTAACATCTTAAGGCGGTAGATGAAAGATTTCATAGGGTCAAAACTTCAAGGTTGTTTCAAAAATGTTAAATAGCTTTGAGTCCAGACGACCGCTCATTAACACTGAACAGATTAACAGAACAATAAAACCTAGTATTTAAATCAATCAACAAACGCTTAACAAGTCAATCGTTAAAGTCGTAAAAATAAAAGATGTATTTTATATATTTCTGCCAGACGTGTTTATCGATTATTGCTCAGCCATTAAAGTTAAGACAGTAGAATTGTTGTTAGAATTGATATGACCCTTGAGAAATAATAGGAGCATTCCCAACATTTGCTTCTTATATATTCGTCTTAAGAAATTCCTTTTAACTGGCAATGTACAATGTTATAGAAAGCTGTCATATCATTTTAAAATCGTGTCAAAATATACCCTAAGTACAAAGAGAGCGTGATCAATCAAAATTTAATGAAAACCTTAGCAATATCAAATGATTAATTGTAATCAATTAAGACTGTTATTGCTGTTTGGTGCTTTATATTAATACGGCGCCCAATCTCCATTATTGTCCATAATTGCTTGGCATCTTCGCGATGATGCTGAAAAATTGGCGGAAAGTATGTACTTTTCGCCAATTTTTCAGCATAGCTGCTAGATAAAGACCTCCACGTGCACTTCATTTAGTTCACGAGTAAGGTCAACGACGGTAACAATATTTTTTGCCCTTAGTTCTTCATTATACTCTGCAGAATCCAGAAATCAATTTTGTGTGGAAACATCTTCTCAGCCGAGGGCAATAATGCTTCTTCATAAATTTTCGTCATTTTCTCAGCATCCAAAGTACCGATAAACAAGTACAAAGTATCGAAACATTTTTTGAAAAGCATTTCCAAACATGCACCTTAAAAGGGTGTTTCACGGTTCGTACCATCAGTCTATTGTCAGCCAATTCTTCAAAATGAAGATTTCTCAGAAAAAATATCTTGTCCCAAACACGGTCTTTTTTTTCGTATGCCCAACGCAGCCTTTTTTCAACATATGTTTCAGAAAGGAAAGGTTTCTTCACCGTGCTTCTATAATTCAGGATATTTAACTAAACGCCATTAATATCACTTGTGATATACTTAAACCGTTTTACTTCAATTGTTTTTGCCCAGAGCGAAGTGATAATAAAGGATTCTTGGTAAACAGCTACACAATCCGTTTACCCTTTGCGACAGGCGTCTTTTTCCATTTGACACGACCTGGTAAGTCATCCACAGATTTTGTTTGTAAATATCTCTTCACCTACTTGCTCGCGAAGGCTTTGGCCTTTTTCTATAATGAGCGACCTGGTCGCGGGACTTCTTGGATCATTTCAGATGAGTTCAGAGAAACACAGCTTCAAAGCAGCTATTATACGCGGCGATCATCGTAAAAAATAATATTTTTATCAAGAAAAACATGAGGGAAAACTTAAAAACGAAAAAAAAACTGTTTTTTACAAAGCATTATATGCTAAGGAACTATCCATTATATGATAAGAACAACCTCATCAGCCTAATATTTCGTGTTAAAAACACACTTTAACTTTCTAAAAATGCAAAATTTTACAGTTTCAAATTAACTCGTTGTTTTAAAATACAGGTTTTATTAAGCTTATTTTGTGTATATATGGGTTTTGTATGACCTTCCTTCAGTTGTGGACTGTGATTGGTTGATATACAGATAAACGAATAACGTGTAGTGGTGTTAAATAATAAAAATAAATACTGTTCCCTGTCAGTTTGCCAAATATCTCCTCCTCCTATTAAATTGGAGTGGTCTTATTATTATTAAATTGGAAAAAAATTTATATCTACAAAAGTGACATATCCCTCACTGATTAACCACGAATTCTCAGAAACTATACACAACACTTACAAACTTGAAATTTGGAGGCAGGCTCCTTATAGAGTACTAACTAGAGGACATCCACTAAGATTTATTTTAAGAAACTCCACCCCTAAGCGGGTAAAACAGGGATTTGAAGTTTGCATGAAAGTCCTATGTTTTACAAGTACTTAAGACTAGAAATTTGAAATGTATGCCCCATAGAAAGTGTAGAGGTGCAATAATAATGAATCTTTAAAAATCACTCCCCTTTTGGAGTTCAAACGTGGGATGGTAATGTGCATGAAAGTCCAATGTTGGTAAGTTAAAGTCATTATGGCAGGAGGATTTGAAATGGTATGTAAGTATAGGAACTATTGGAAACAACTACTTGTTATCATAAACAGGGATGTTTAATTTAAAAATTATGTGCAAATAACTAACTCCAGGCGTATAAAGTCGCGGGCGGCCGCTAGTTCACAATACTAGCACAACATTTTTTATCTTTAAACCATTACTATTAATCATTTCAGAAAACCTTCTTAACAACAAACCTGAGCAATTATATATATTGTATATTCCAGTAATTTGCTTCGCCACCTAATCTAACACAAAAAAAAACTCTTTTCATTCTCATCTGTAAATTCATATGAAAAAAATTCAAACAGACAAGAATACCATTGAGACTGATTCCAAATCAACAATAGAACATCTTCATATGCTACGTATCAAGCCTCGACAATAAGCATCGGACTTCATTCCGACATTCGCCTTCCGCCGCGTAGAACTCGCTTGAGTAAGCACAGATTTCTTTTATGACAAAAGATTGATTAAATTCTTTGTATCTCCGATAGGATGTATCAAAAGTAATCTTTAGAAATAAATATTAATTGTAATGAAAATCGGTAGGCGACTTGAAGACAAAGGTAACTTTAAACAAATGTATGGGAATAGGGTTATCTCAATGCTAAATTACGTGGTCAAAACAAAATATTAGCTCATAATACAAGAGAAAGGAGGTGTCAGTGATCGTAGAAAGAACTAGGTGAAATACGTGTATCTTGGCTAAGGAACTGTTCAATCACTGTTTGAAGTGATACTTAAAGTTATAAAAATTATTGTGATGTTAACAAAGCGTACTACAACGACAATGCAACTTACATCCATAATTCAAATTTTGTCAAGTTTGAAATTCGAAGTGTCCAATTTTTTAAGGATGTTTTTTTTCATATAAGGTAAAAATACTGTATATAAGGAATGAATATAAAATAAAAAGATTATCTGTATTTTTACACTGGCGGGTTCCATTACTTATTATGATGATGATAACCGTAATGAACAAACGGGAATGAACATTATGTTTATACGTTTTAACGAGTACTACCTAATGTTTTGACCAAGCTTCACTGGTCGTGATCACAAAAAGATTTTCATTTTAACACTCTTGTATGTTTGTTTATCTGGAACCGATTTTTGTTAAGTGTTTTTTAGTTTTACTGTACATTATTTTTAAGCTGGACACATCTTGTACCCAGTAGTCTCAAATTAAACTGAGCTTGTAATATGATAATCAGACTGCTAATAACAATAATTCCAAATATATACAAGCTTTCTAAGGGAAGAAACATAAGGATCAGCAGTGGACCACTGAAGGCTGTTGATTGATATGTATCTGTAATATATTACTTAAATACAGATAAATTTCACTTAAACATAGAACAAATGATCGTGCTCATCACTTTATGTTTGAACTGAATGGGAAACGACCCCACGACCTCTGGTTTTGCAGTCAAGGATATAGCATCTTCTCTCTGGAGATGGACATTACGTAGACTTGCCAACACGTCTACTTTAGCCGGCTCTTGCAATACTCACGTAGTGCGTACGGGACTGTACGTCTGTATACATGAGTGAGCGGGTTAGTGAGTGCATGAATGAGTAACTGAGTGAGGTGACTGGATAGACGAATACACTACAAAGACCATTAAGCACTATATCAACAGGCTTAATATTGTATCTATAATTGAGTACATTATTTATAGAGAAAGCATTATCTAAGGCTGCGTAAAATGGCTGGTAATTAACTTAATTTTCATTACAATTTTTTCCACGCAATAGGGTACACCGTTTCAGAGAATCNCATCTTCATATGCTACGTATCAAGCCTCGACAATAAGCATCGGACTTCATTCCGACATTCGCCTTCCGCCGCGTAGAACTCGCTTGAGTAAGCACAGATTTCTTTTATGACAAAAGATTGATTAAATTCTTTGTATCTCCGATAGGATGTATCAAAAGTAATCTTTAGAAATAAATATTAATTGTAATGAAAATCGGTAGGCGACTTGAAGACAAAGGTAACTTTAAACAAATGTATGGGAATAGGGTTATCTCAATGCTAAATTACGTGGTCAAAACAAAATATTAGCTCATAATACAAGAGAAAGGAGGTGTCAGTGATCGTAGAAAGAACTAGGTGAAATACGTGTATCTTGGCTAAGGAACTGTTCAATCACTGTTTGAAGTGATACTTAAAGTTATAAAAATTATTGTGATGTTAACAAAGCGTACTACAACGACAATGCAACTTACATCCATAATTCAAATTTTGTCAAGTTTGAAATTCGAAGTGTCCAATTTTTTAAGGATGTTTTTTTTCATATAAGGTAAAAATACTGTATATAAGGAATGAATATAAAATAAAAAGATTATCTGTATTTTTACACTGGCGGGTTCCATTACTTATTATGATGATGATAACCGTAATGAACAAACGGGAATGAACATTATGTTTATACGTTTTAACGAGTACTACCTAATGTTTTGACCACGCTTCACTGGTCGTGATCACAAAAAGATTTTCATTTTAACACTCTTGTATGTTTGTTTATCTGGAACCGATTTTTGTTAAGTTTTTTTAGTTTTACTGTACATTATTTTTAAGCTGGACACATCTTGTACCCAGTAGTCTCAAATTAAACTGAGCTTGTAATATGATAATCAGACTGCTAATAACAATAATTCCAAATATATACAAGCTTTCTAACGGAAGAAACATAAGGATCAGCAGTGGACCACTGAAGACTGTTGATTGATATGTATCTGTAATATATTACTTAAATACAGATAAATTTCACTTAAACATAGAACAAATGATCGTGCTCATCACTTTATGTTTGAACTGAATGGGAAACGACCCCACGACCTCTGGTTTTGCAGTCAAGGATATAGCATCTTCTCTCTGGAGATGGACATTACGTAGACTTGCCAACACGTCTACTTTAGCCGGCTCTTGCAATACTCACGTAGTGCGTACGGGACTGTACGTCTGTATACATGAGTGAGCGGGTTAGTGAGTGCATGAATGAGTAACTGAGTGAGGTGACTGGATAGACGAATACACTACAAAGACCATTAAGCACTATATCAACAGGCTTAATATTGTATCTATAATTGAGTACATTATTTATAGAGAAAGCATTATCTAAGGCTGCGTAAAATGGCTGGTAATTAACTTAATTTTCATTACAATTTTTTCCACGCAATAGGGTACACCGTTTCAGAGAATCGACTAATTAGTAATGTTTGTTGATTTGTGGCTATTCTGTAGAGGATTTTATTACGTTCACAATTAATTAATACTTGCTCCTGTAGTCTCGAATAACATCGTTTCCTCATTAGCATATATTTGAAGGTACTAAGAAAATTAAACTACAGGCAATTTTTTCCTAACATCCCTGTAAAATGGTCACATTATGAGTCACTTTTCTTAAAATACCTAGATTGATTTAGTCCCAATTAAAATTGAAGTTCCAAGAACTGTTCATGTTTATGAGCAAATCGACTACGGCGTAGAGCTCTACGACTTAGTAGATTGACGTTTACTGTAAGCCTCGTGCGAAACTATTTTGCATATTGGTAACTTGTTTAAGATGTTCACGTCACAGATATCGATCTTAAAATATTTGAGAACAAATTATACACCGCATATTGCAACTTAATACTATAAACATACACTGACATTCAACAACAAAGATAGTTTAAAATTAAATATATAATATATATAATGTGTCAATTTACGCTTTTAACATTCATCGAATAACTTTATTATAAATTTCTAATTATAGCAGCTAAAACTATACATGTAGGTATTTGCTGAAAAACAGGTTTTCAATGCACCTCCTGCCTACATACCTATTTCTCCTTTAACGACAAGCATGAGAATGCAAAAAAAAATTATTTAAAAGATCTTAAATGTGGTTACTTATTATAATTATATAATATAAACTGTTAAAAGCCTATGTTCGTTTCATACTATATATATCCAGCACAAAGATACAGCCTTGCCATTCCAAAAAAAATAAACAGTATGTCCTCATATTTACGGCAGTCGTTAAACGCATGAACCCGGAAAATTTTGACCATCGACTAATGTCGGTATTTCCTATTGTATTTCAGTTTATCTCTTCATATTTCAAAGGGGCCGCGGAAATGACAAATGGGAATAGATAAACCATACCTTTATTGCTGTATTTTTGGAAAATAAGATGGTAAACAAACATCTCAATTGTCTTGTGATAAATTGCCACCATTCAATAAGGAATTAAATACGTTCTTCTTTTTAAAAAAATAATGATAAACTAAAAACTCTAAATATATAGAAAATTAAATATTATAAGTAGCAGTCATAGACACAAACTCGTCGCTATATTGGTATATTATTTTATGAAATTTAAAGTTAATTTAAGAGGTCGACACGCCGCATCAAAGTTTGCCAAGCTTTGTGGGTTCGAATCCAACATAGAACAACTCTTTAAGTGATCAACAAATGTTTGTTCTGGGTCAAGGTGTACTTTGTATCAATTTTATGTCTGTTTGTTAAATCCCCCGCGACACAGGAATAATTCCTAATATTAGAGGTATCTAGTGCGAGAGCCGCGCTACGGCATGATTGGGCCGGCTCGACCAGAGTGCTACCACAGCCCCACCGAAAACTGACGTGAAACAGCGCTTGCGCCGTGTTTCATCGAGGGAGTGAGGATACCGGAGGCTCATAGCCCATCCCCATCCTCCTTCCCATTCCCCAAAGGCCGGCAACGCACTTGTGACGCCTTTGGTGTTGCGATGTCCATTGTCCGCGATAATCGCTTACCATCAGACGATACGTCTGCTCGTTTGTCCGCGAATCCATAACAAAAAATCTTTTATAAAAAATATATACACAAACAGTTTAAATCATCGAGAGAGAATAACAAAAACACTGTTGGTGTAATATTTGTGAAAAATATAGGTATATTCACACTAACTAGGAATCAAATACGCGAGCCCTACCGCTGTATTCATAAACTTTAGGAGAGGGAGAGTAAATCATCTTTTACTTATATTAGAAGAGTAACCGGTACTAACCCTTTAAAATCAATATTTCAAACTTTAACATTCTCATAACACAAATATGTACCTATAAGAGGCCCTTTGATGTACACTTTACATGCCAGACAAACTTGTTAATTAAGTTTAGCAACTATTGAATTGTTTACTGGACTTTTCAACAACTTGTTACATGGGCAGAATAGAATTTTCCCCTGATAGGTTTGCGTAGCGAAGATTACGTATTTTTTACTTTACGCATTATTATATGAAAGATCGTGAGACATCTTTTTTTATTTAAAAAGTGAAAAGTGAATTTTCAGAAATAAATTTTATGTGTTCATTTGAAAGAAACTCAATAAAAGATTGTCCCTATACGAAAATCCAACTTTCTAATCGATAAAATCAAATGCGAAACAATCAATACCTATCGTCCTTATTTATTTCCAAAACACTAATGAGTAAAATTACTATTGAAATACACAGAAAACCGCTAATACTAAATGTACCATGGACTATCTCTACCCGTCAGCCACAAATCATCTATCAGAACGACCGCAAATAGTTCAATCATTCGTAGAACATAATTTCACTAATGTACAGGATTTACTTTCAACATAATTGTATTTTGTACTTAATGCATAAACTACGTTCGAGCAACACAATTGTTTATAAAATGTGGCATTTAAGAGCAAAATACAGGCTTTTTCCATTAGAGACCAATGAATATGAGTCGGATTGTAAATGAGGGTTCTTCAAAAGGTGGTCATATATAGACATGCTGATCTCTCCATGCAGATTTTCATGGAGAGGTCAGCACATAGCCTAGACATCAATACGATTGAGCATACTTGAACCGAATTCGAATGGATAAAAGAACAGGAAAAAGCCTTTCTCAAATTGTTATAGGAGCGTGTATAAACTCGTTGTATTTGATAATTTTGTATGACATCTCAAACCGCATAACCACAGCAATATCGGCACGTGGAGGTAACACAACGTACCAATACTTTAGTTAATTGTATATTAACGGGAACATGCGCCATATGCGGTGATTTCCTAATTGTATTTTAAAATGAAATTGGTTTTTTATACTTAAACGTATTTCCCTTCATATTTTTTTAATGTGGAATCCCTCATCAACAATTACTATTAGATGCTGGAATCGAACTGGCTAAAAAACACATGGCTTTCTCATATTTAAGTCCATTGTAAGGGACTCAGTTATACCTTTTTTTTTTAAAGACAACTCCCGCATTAGGAATATATATTCCTGTATCGTGGGGATCTTTACAAACATACATGAAACGAACACAAAGTACACCCAGACTTAGAACAACAATTTATGGATCACACAAAGTGTTGTCCCATGTAGGATTTGAACCCACAACACTTGGCGCAGTAGGAAACGGTGTGGCGACCACTGAAACCACTAGGCCAACCGTGTACTGTAGGAAGAAAGTCCATGAGAGCCGATCGAAATATTAAATTAATTAAATTCTTAGGAATAATACCCTAATATGAATGAAAATTCATTTTGATTACAAACTTAGTGAAAAACATACACATTTATGTGCTTTTAATGTTTTAGATTTAAGATTTCATGTTTACAAGAAATACCGAGTTTAACATAAAATTAAGCGTCAAAACACCTGTTAACACATCCTCATGCCATTATTTCTACATTTTATTAACTAATGACGAGTTGAGGTGAAACTATAATCCATATTTGAAACGATTTTATGATAAGCTTATCATTAAATCGATAATCATAGACTAACAGGCAAAACACATTCGATATAGCTTTATATAATTTTATCATAAAACATTCATAGTTAAATACTTACATTAAATCGATTAGTTCTGTATATGCCATCTTGGCTTCTGAAAGTTTTTCCAGATGTCTGTTTTCATTACGATACCAAGCTGGCTTAATGAAGATAGACGAACTCCAAATGCCAGACAACATCTATATAATAGACCTAATTATTTCTTTGAATTCTTGTGGTATAAGGAGCATTCGATTAGTAGGGTAAACTACATTCATTTGTGAAATGCAACGAAAGAATTGTAGGCATTATAGGCACCCCAGGGTCTCAATTAAATTGAAGCCTCGCCTTCAGTATAATTAAATTTAAAAGTCGAAAGCTTAAAAATTCAAATACACTCGAAGTCAAATTTGACAAAGTTAAACTATTACTGTAAGTTTATTTAAAAACGGTTTTAAAAAAAAATACAATTGCTTTACAAAAACCATGATCCTTTATTCTTACAGACACTGTAGGTACGTGGTGTCAAATATACAATACTAGCTTATGCCCGCGGCTTTGCTCGCGCAATATGTTTCACGCAAACTTTCATCCCTTAATGAAAAATACTAAAATATGTATTTCATTACTTTAACCCCACTATATTTTAATAAAATTTCGAGCAAATCTATTACAGTCTATTATTATAATAAAAAGTTTTATACAAATTTTAAATAACATAAACTGTACAAGAAAAACTATGTGTACGTGTATTTTCTGTATCACCATGTTATAGTTTGAGGCTTTTGTTAGGAAATATGGACTCTGGACTTGGGCTTGCATACATTTGACTGTTTTCATCACCGAGATGTGAACTGAATTGTTTGTTATTTTTGTTACACCTCTCAAATAAGTCACTATTTTCTTCATCTAGTTAAGAGGAATAATGACTTTTATGTTTGGTCAAACTGTTGGAATTTACATATGATTTTATAGGATTTAGAACTAGGAAACAGTTCATTATTCGCACTATATGCATTAGACACGACACTAGTCTCATCATTAGGAATCAAGTTTTGATATTGATTTGACTGTGATGTAGTGCCATAATGTGTGAATTATTTTTGTTTGAGACGGTGTACTTTATACTGATTAGAATTATTTTTATGACTTTGAGACTGACTACTATGTAAAAAACCAACAAAAATTTTTGACCACCATTAGCGACTGACTTTCTATAATTAAATTTATGCCAATGGTTGACTTTATTATTTTTAAAGCAATATTTAGCAAAATGACCACAAGATTTACATGACCACGACTATGACACTAATTCATCCATTACAATAAGAGAGGCCTATGTCCAGCAATGGATTACGCGTTATTCGTTCTTCACAATTACTTGCCTTAAAGTAATTAACGCATATTGTTGTTTTCATGTCTTAGGATTGTGCTGCATCATTTACATTACCAGTGGAGTTTTCTATTTCCAAGGAACAGCCCGATAGATAACAATTGGCCCAAAATTCTATTACGTTTACGCAGACTCTGACCAATATGTATAAATGTAAAATTATATCTAATCGATTATTTATTATTTTATTATGCATGAAGTTATTGTGGTGGTCATTCTTAAGTAAATCCTGTTTAGAAATAACTTTTACACAAGCAAAAGAGCGCAATAAGCTAATGTATATAAATAAAAATGAATCGCTAATTTGTTGCTACGCCACGCGCTACGCTAGCGCAAAACTCGTAAACAGGCTCTAACAAATCGTTTTTTTTTATATTTTTGTAAAAGCACAAGAATGGTTCTTATGGAGAGAAATATGTAAAATTTGCGAAGTAAATAGTAACACTTTTCTTTTACCGCACTTAAAAGAGTAAATAAATACATTTGTCGATAATGTGAACAGAACGAATTGTGCCGGAGCAGCTAGTGATAAATGAATGTAAGAATCACTGACTGTTTTTTGACAATAACAAACTACAAATTTCATTTCCCTATTTTCGTAGTTCGTCACTCTTAACTGTGTTTCACTGAGTGGGTGAGGATAACGGAGGCCCAAGCCCCAACCCCTCCCCCGACCCTCCTCTCCATCCCCCAAAGGCCGGCAACGCAAATGTGACGCCTCTGGTCTGGGTGTCCATGGACAGTGGTAAAAGCTTACCATCAAGCAATCCGTCTGCTCGCCCTTATTCTATATTACATATAAACACTAGCCGACCCGTGCCCACTTCGTTGGGCGTTAACCGCCCGGGTTTCTTCGACTTGATTTACATATACTATTATTTTTAACAGATTTTTTGTTCATTTGTCAAATATGTCCCTCCTGAATAGGTCGCTTTCTGTTAGTGACAGATTTTTTAGGATCGAACCAGTACTTCCGAAGATTACCCCCTACCACCATACAAACAAAATTGGAAACTAGCTCTTTATAATAACAGTATAGATTATCATTTAAATGAAAGTAAGGGAAAATTATTAACACCTGTTGATTAATCTTCCAATCAAGTCTCTCGTCAAAGCTTTATTATGCTCAGAATCAACTCATAACGATCATAATACTCTGTTGACCCAATCAAGCCGTTTACACGGTAAGATATTATTAATAATTTCGTGTCAGCTTGTTTATGTGTTCACAAACTCTAACCTCTATCTTAATAATAGTTTATAACTATTTATAAACTATTATTAATATATTTAGTTATTGATAAAAATTGATTAAAGGTTTTCTGTCATTAAGCAAATCTAATGAACACGTGAACTTGATTGTATAGTTTTTTGAATTAATTGTAAGGTTTTAAGGAAAAACATTGTTATTTGATACCGTTGTTTAACATAAGGTTATTTTGCAATGTGTAAAAAAACAGAAGATATTATGCGTGTAATTGGGTTAAAATCAATCAATTAAATATTAAAAAAAAAGTAGTTATAGTAAACAAAATGTATCTATTAAAATACTTTGAGGTTAAGTAATTCCAAATTTCGCTTAAGGACACCGAAATTTGGAATTAAGGATTTCGAAAAAAAACCGCATGGGAAGACTTCCCTTAACAAAAGGTATTGAATAATACTAATTTAACAAAAAAGTATCGAGTATAAAAAAGGTGCTAAACTTTTTCCTAAAAATTTTTTTCATTAGCTTTCGTGTGGTACAAATGCACTGTGCTTACCTTTTAAATTGCGTCACAGAGACACATTTATACTCTACACTATGTCTCAATAAAAAACGAAAATCGTGGTAAGAAAAATAGCATATCACACTATGTATACCAAATTCAAAAGAATCAATAAATTTAATTTAATCATTAAAAGATTATTAAATGTGAACTGGATGTGAAAAGTCGAGGATCGAGTCGAGGATCAAGTCGGGGATCGATTGAAGGAATTAAAAGCTTATGTCCAACAGTGGATTACTATAGGCGAATAAGCAATGAATGAATAAAGAATGAATGAAAAAAAAACCGTGGGAGAGCCACGCTTCGGCACGTATGGGCCGGCTCAACCGGAGTGATACCACGGCCTCACAGAAAACCGGTGTGAAACAGCGCTTACGCTGTGTTTCATCGAGTGGGTAAGGATACCGGAGGCCCATACCCCAATCCAACGCCCCCTATCCCCCTCACCATCCCCCTTCCCCCCAGGCTGCCATAGTGTGGGTCACCATGCTGCATTGTTCTTTTTCGCATTGAGGATGGTGACCACCACTCTTGGATTCTGCTCATGCTTTCCATAAGACAGGGCAGAGTCATTTTGAAAAAAAAAAAAAAAACATTACGATCAATGTTATAAATCTGGTTGATGATGGACCATGACTTATATCATTCACACCTGTGATAATTATAAAAGTTATTCCTAATATTTTAGTAACACATATTATACATCCCATTATTGTCCTAAAGTAATTTCTCGGACGGGTACCAATAAATAGGTTTGGCTTAACATAACTTTTATTAGTTATATTTAAAGGTACGCAAAACAACAGCAACACTGTATTTCATTCTGTCATACAATAAAAAAAATACATATAACTTTCAAACAACGAAGACTTGAATACAAAATATATCGTACAAGCCCGCAGGATACCGGTCCAGAAACATATAAGTTAAGATTCAGAGCAATAAAGCCTACCATTATCCAAAAACAGTTTGTAGGCGAAAAGTACAAAACAAAAGTTTCCATCGCAAAAGGCGGGAGGTTCGACTGTTAATTACATCTTTTTAATTATAACTACGTCGTTACTCACCGGAGTATGATTCCCGCGTTATTTGTAGACTCCTTCTATTCACTAAACGTCTGCCCGCCGTGACAGCGTGCCGCGGTATGTTGTCCTCTCGTCTCCCCTATGGAACAGTGGCGGCGCTACCTCCTACGCATGCGCGACCCTCTGACGTCAATGGTTTCGTTCACAAAGCATACAGGTTGGTGTTTGATGTACCGCAGTTGTCGCCGCGTGCGGATAATAGTTTTTACTTGCAGACAGCTCTGTTTTATGTAACTATTAGTACCTAAAACTAAAATATTTCCTACATGGTGTTGTGTTGCTGTTTTCATGCTGTTTCATGATTGTTATTATCAAGATAATTAGTGTAAATACTTATTTATTCACTTACTTTTACTCGCTGAGCTACCCGCATATATGTTGGTTCTCAAGATAAAAAGTAGTCCATGACCTTCCTAAAGAATTTACAATATTGATGTGGATTTGACTAGTAACAATATATGTATACAAAGGTTCGGTTGATTTTATGCAAATCTACTACTAAGAAGAAATAAGAACTATTCCGAGGAGGGGGGGTTATGGGTCACGTCTAGGAATAAGTTCGGTTTTTTTGTTTGATTTTTATTCCAATATAATTGTTTACATTCCTGTAAAATATATATAATATATAATAGTTTGATTATATTTCATACAGCTGAGCCCCGCGGTACAACTACAACCGCGGGTAACGCCGTGGAGCTAAGCTAGTCTAAAAAAGTAGCCTAAGTTACCCCTTATATTACTTTCCTGTCTGTGAAAGTCCCGTCAGAATTGATCAAACCGTTTCAGAGATTAGCCAGAATAAACAGACAGACCGACAAATAGAAAAAAAAATTAAAAAAATGATATTTTGGTATATGTACCGTGTATACGTATATATATATGCAGTTATTAAAAAGGGGTTATTTTAATATTGAAATACAAACAGACACTCAAATTCTATTTATTTATATTGTATACATGGCAATAGATAATTTATATATTTTTAAAACAGGGTATTTTAAAGTTACATATTATATTTAAAGCGTGACGCTCATAGCCCTTAGTTGCACTCGGTGATTAGAAACAATCACCGAGGGTAAGTAACGACGGCGCGGTCATGATCGTCTCCGGTGGCTTCGGAGGTCACGTTAAGCATTCGGTCCCCGTTGTTATCATACGATTATGACTACACGGTTGGCCTAGTGGATTCAGTGGTCGCCACACCGCTTCCTACTGCGCTAAGTGTTGTGGGTTCAAATCCTACATGGGACAACACTTTGTGGGATCCATAAATTGTTCTAAGTCTGGGTGTATTTTGTGTCCGTTTCATGTATGTTTGTAAAGATCCCCGCGACACCGGAATGTATATTCCTAATGCGGGAGTTGTCTTTAAAAAAAAAAAAAAGATTGCAGTCGTGAAGCTTAGTTTCAGGCCTTTGGACGGCTTGAAAACATCCAACGGCAAGATTACGTAGCCACAATGTTGTCTTGCCAGTCCCCAACCCGCACTTGGCCATTGTGGGGACGTATGACCTTAATCCTCTCCTGAGAGGAGACCCGAGCCCAGCAGTGGGACATTATGGGTTGTTGATGTTGATGATGATATTATATACTATAACACAGTTACGTGACCTGTGTGTCTTAACTATCGAAAATAAAATCAATGGATATATAATACTATTAAAACAGCTTAGCTGTAGCACTAGTAGCGAAGGCTTATTCGAGCGAATCATAATATTCAGGCGGTCGAAAGCCAGAGGGATTTTCCCTTTGGCTTTCGTCTACTACGTAAGGAAATGAACTTAATGAAAACTTTCAAATAAATATGGAATAATTTATTCAATAAAAATAGTGATTATGTAAACTGGGAATTTTTATTTTTGTATATTAAATTAACATTTTATACATTTCTAAATATACTATGGTGAATTTAATGTGATGTAGTATTGAAATTTCAAATGTTTAAAAGGCGAAATAATTCTAAAGTTAAGAACACTGCACTGCACAGTTAGTTACGGAATGACTTAACCTAGTGTTGGTATTAAAAATATTATTGAGTGGGATGTATAACCACCTGGACATGAGGGGAGAGCCCACCTATCTGAAAAAACGTTTAGGATACTGTTGGAGGAGGAACGCAGCCGTGTAAGCATGGACACGCAACGCTTTCGCATTATTGCGGCGAACCCATCTTCCTGAAACTCGCTACAACTCCATGGCAACCCCAAATGTACCCCAAATGCATTTGTTATATTGTACAAATCAAATAGGTCACTTTTTTAGTTCATGCACCATTTGATATTATCAGGTAATCTAATATCAAAGTTTCCTCTTGAACATGAACATTATACAAATAGGCCATAAAAGTTAACATCTCCCAGCGATGGCATGATGAGGGTGTTATCAAATAACATCCTCATCTAGCCATGGCAAAGAACTTGTATAAAGTTCTATTTCATGCTTGTTTTCATAAAGGAGTTAAATATTCATCGTTAAATCTATACAGGCAAAGGAAATAATGGTAAATCAGGTCACGCAATTGACATTTTATGAACCACTCGTTAGAACGGCTGTCAAGAGAACTCGAACGTTCGTGGGGAAGATAATACGCGCTATTTTATTTAACTTGTAGGTTTGTTTTCTCTTGTTTGTTCTTTCCTACTTTCATGCGCATATCTTTAAAATGACTGGATCGATTTTAATAAAACTCTTAAAATGCACTTTTTACCCGACTGCAAAAGAAGGAGGGTTATGTTATTCGAGTGTGTGTATGAATGTATATTTCTTATCGTTTATTTGTGTGAGTGATATCAATAGATTCACCTTAGTTGTGAGAGTGACACGGATACAACATAATTTAAAAAAAAAAATCAGTTCCTTATATATTTTCAGTTTTTCAAGGAATTGAATAAAGATGGCAGATTTTATATTGGGTTTTAAAAATATACAGGTGTTAGTGAAAGAATAGCCTATCCACAAATTAATGTAGACTATAAAGTTGTATTAAACTTGATAGTTACTCTAACTTAAGATCGTTAGAAGCTATATTTATCCAACCTCAGCAAATAGGTACCTAAAAAACTATTTTCATCAAACTGTATTTTATTTGCAAGTTTTAATGAGGTCAGATTTATCAAGTTTAAACTAAGTTTAGTACAAAAACCATCAACAACTTTTAATAGTTTACTACTGGACATAAACCTCTCCTTCACAAGAAGGTTTTGGCATACTATATAACACTGGCCAGGTGGGTTGGTCTAGAGTTTCTTTCATGGTCCGGATGTGTTAATAACAGCAGTTCCCGGATCCCTTCAGTCTCAGGCGCAGAGTGGCACTCCGTGTGGTTTTAGTCGGTTTGATTCCGCCACACCGCCCCGCCGCAAACCCCGGTGGGGGTTTCCATACCTTAATAAAAGGGTCTCTGTCATGTTTTAGTGATGTTCTCAACCGCGATCAAAAAGTAACCTATTCTATCAAATGCCTATTGGTTGTTCATGATAATGAATTATTATTATTATATATTAAATCACAACAGTAATTTAGTTATAAAACATGTAAAATTATTAAAAAACAACCCCGACTGTGTCAATATCTGTCATCTTTATCAAATATTTATTTCTTTATTCAGTTTTTTTTTACATAAAACATATAAGTTATGTATTCGTAAATGCCGTTGAAAAATCTTTATTTTGATACCACTCTCGATGTATTAATAATCTTTTTTTTGAGATTACTTTTTGGCGCCTAAAATCCTTAATTTTGTTTTTTTTTTATTTTGATGTACCCAGTGTCACTCTTACGACTGAGACGAATCTATTGACACCTCTCACAAAATATTTTCACATACATACATACACACACATACATGGGCACTACTCCACCAAACACTCACAAGTAACTTAACACACTCGAAAAACATAACCTTCCTTCTCCTCTCTTCTTCCTCTTTTAAACAATAGATACTCGCCAAACGAACAAACGATTTTTTTTATGACGAGATGCGGTCTTTTATTAATTAAAATAACCTGTTTCAATTTACTTATATCACAAAAAGCAAAAAAAGCAACTCGAGACAAATCCTCAGCATGCATGTATGCATAGGCGTCCTAATCTAGAGAAACAATATATACATTCATTTATACACACACGCATATAAACAAGCATACGTATAAAATTCAATAGACTTTTAAAATATAAGTACTATAATATTAATTAAAAACATTCTGCAAAGTGCCCTGGCACTACACTATCACTTTGTTACGTATTGAAGCAGGCTAAAAATACTCATGGCACTACCACTATTCTGATTAATTCAACGACAACTTATATGTCAAAAACATCTAGCCGTTTGTACAGCACAGCGCACACGCTATTTCACATCGGTTTTCTGTGAAGCCGTGGTATCACTCTGGTCGAGCTGGCCCATTCATGCCGAAGCGTAGCTCTGGACTGGAACTGTATTTAATGGGCTTATTTAATTTATCTAAATTAAACCAATTCACATAAGCGATTATGTACGAATACCATAACAACAGTGTACAGATAACCGTTGTCAAGTAACTCTTTCATTGTTTACATCGAGTGCGTGAAGATAACCGGTAGGCAAACCTTTATTAGGCAAAAATGCGATTTATATTTTAACAGAAATATATACGGACTCATATATTCTGATCAAATTGTAATTACTTATTCATCTTATTTATAAATTCACACAAAGCCTTAAAAGCACAACTGTTCTCAAAAAATTATATGTGTTTAGTAATATTTGGGCTTTTAGCAAAATTAAACTGGTTTTCAAAACTTCCATATTCATGTTGCTGAAATAACAAACCGTTCCTCATAATAACGTTATAATGATAGCAGACAAGGGCGAGCTCCCACGCATTTCTGGGCTTCGCTAAACAAGCCCTTTTCATTATAAATTTAGCTCAGATGGTATAATATAAGGTTTTCCACTACCTATTATAATACATATATTTTACAGTGTGAAGCTTCTAATTATAGACGTATTTAATTTACATTTAAGTTAAAATTTACATGACTTCAACATACTCACAGCTGAGAGTACTCAACGGTGGTAAATAATAGATTTAGGAAGTTTCAAACAACAAACAAATTAAGAGAAACTTTAAAGTCACATGAATTTTTGAATTATCGCGAATCGTGATACACATTATCAAAACTTTGGACATATATCTACAAGTGAATTTTCGTCTACACTCTTTTTTATGATGGGCATGCCTTTCGCAGACCTTACCATCCAGAGTAGAGATGAAATATATATAATCTGCAATCAAGCAATCTAAATCGATGGTTACCGAAGCGTGCTCTTGGTGGTTAATGGAAAAACGTCTGAGGGGCCTTCGTTTTATGTACGTAGGGAAAATGGAATTATGAACATATTGTAACGTACGTTTTCTTCGTGTTTTATTTTAATTAAACTTGTCTAAGGTTTTTATGATATACTTTTATTGAATTTACAATCCGTACATTAAGTGTGTATAAACATAAATACAGAAGAAAAACACCAATGTGTTCATGCGCCTGTGTTAGTAGGTACTTACAGATGTTACACTGTGTCACTTTGAAGTGGGTACTCCTTAATTATATGTTAATTATTTACACAATTATACAATAAATAACACACAGTGTAGGATCTGAATTATAACAAGTATAATTGTTTTTTCTTCCTTTGTTTTTTCTTATTGAATGGTCCAAAATTAAAGGCAATTTTAAAACGGTAGAATAAATCCTACAATGCACAATACAAAAATTATTTAATGTAATTTTTGACTTTTAGAAACTTTGAGTTTTTTGCGTCCATTTTTCTCTTAAAATAAACAATATACATGTATGTTGTTTATTTTTAATGATAAAAAATCCTTTTGTGCCTGAAAGTTACGAGCAAAATAACAGAGGCCTAATAGAGAACAGATAAATGGACTTGATGTGAAAATAAATATTATGATATATCTGTAGGATGAGTAGACAGTTCACAATATATAACAGTTTTATTTTGCAAAAAATCAGCTGTAGAGATTGGCATGTAACTTGGCCAGATTCGTTAGATGCGCAGAAATCGTTTTATAGGTCCTTTTGATAGATAGAGGGACGCGGGGATTGTGTAGCACCGTTCCGAGCAAGCGATTGGAGCGTCTGTCGAAAACACTTCGATTTTGTTTGTTTAAATTTATGGCACTAAGTGTACTATGCATATGAAATTACCGCAATCTGGCCAAGTCTCATGCCGGCGCCTATACTTCACATTAAAGAGGATTCAAAACACTAGTCTCTACATTATGGTAGTTAGCGCCTTTCATATTGACAGAGTAATCTTTGACATTTCGCTTTAATGATAGCTAATGATATAACTATGTATCTGAGTACTAGTTGATAAAATAATAATTTACTTAAGATATGGAAAATTCCACATTAAAATAGTAAAAAATGTACTTTAAATCAATATTCCGATACTATGTTTGTTCGTTGTAACAAACTAAGATAAAAATTCTTTCACACACTATGTACAATAGAACCAAATTTTTAATGCCCATACACATTGTGGCTTCAAAATTATGTCGAAATGAATTCAGTAATGATATGTCCAAGTTCAAAGAACTTTTGCAGTCAGCAAAAGAAGTAGTAGTTTTATCTGGGGCCGGTATAAGTGCTGAATCGGGTATACCCACTTATCGAGATAAGGGTGACGTTTGGAGAACTATGCCGTCCTCTGTTTTGAATAATCCGGGAACTTTTAGGGAAGACCCAGGCTTAGTGTGGGAGTTTTGTCATCACAGACGTGAGATGGCCTTGAAGGCACAACCGAATGCGGTAACTACCTAAACATTTTTTATTGGTCAGTGAGTTACGTTGTTAAGGAAACCCATTATGTTACAGGATTTTGAGTAAATGTACTGCTGTAGAAGGTCCACAGATGCCAAGCCAAAAAACAAACTGTAAAACGTCGGCACATCTTGGAAAGGAATCGCATTTGACGTCGCGTGTGAGAACAAGAAAACCGGTAACGATTTTGTGTTTTGATAAAGGTGCACTGATATGGTTACATAACCCGACCCATAGGAGGGGAAGTCCTCTAAACTATAGACTAGACCAGGATCTGTACAAGGTGATTACCCGGATAAACGGAGTGACCTACAGGATTCGGCGACGACCAAGAGACGTTCAAAGTAANAAGAAATACTGAGCATCTACACCTGTGTGCATCCTATGGGTGTCATGAGAGGTGAATAAGAGCTCAAACTATGTAGGACAAAACTGCAATGACAATAAAAGTTGAAACAAACCATTCAGTAGGCAATCCCTTTTGGCTGACTAAAAAAGGCCTATTTCCAGGAAGGGGTTAGGGGTTATCAATACCATCTGATGATGATTCTGTCTAGACAACTGGCTTATTTCTTATGTCATTAAGTAACATAAATATGCCATCCACAGGATGGAAAATGAATCTAAGTAAAGATAAGCCATATACCAGCTTTGTAATAACTAAGTTTATTTCTAACTTTTTTGGTTGGCCGCATGACTTGAAAATATCTTACCTCACAGATAGGACTATCGTTATTGACTAAAACCTCTTTGCACTTAGTACATCTTCTTTTATACAAATTTCCATGAAGTTCTATTAGGTTTTTGGTCCCAGCCCTTGCATGGAGCCCATCTACATTCTGAGTAATTACTGATATTGATTTTTTTGATCCATATTTTGCTTCATACTGAGCTATTGCTATATGACCCTGTAAGGAATTTCTATTAATAATGTTATGTCTTTATAGTTTTCATTTCTGTGTAAAATAGCCCATTAACAACAAGGCTTAAGCATGCTTACATAGTTTCTATTTCCAATTCAATTTGAATTACACATTACCTATCAAGCTGTTTATTTTTACTACTTACAATGAATAGAAAGTAATGAATAAATCAAAATACTCTTTTGAATATAATTAAATAAACTTATAGTCATGCTCAAAATGTTTTCACTTTTTCCTACCTGTACCATGAATAGTATATTCCTATTTCATCACATTTGATTCCTTAACTATAATATTTACTACTCCTGTTCAAACTACTATCTATATATAACAACTTTATTATTTACCGCATTAGGTTGTGCTGCAGCTGCCACTTCTCGTCTATAATGATAAAATTCCCATACTAAACTTGGACTGCTTCGGAAGGCCTCAGGCGTGGCTAACGCTGACGATTGATATTTCCTCCACAATCCCCCTGCTCCACGGAACGTTGGTATACCAGATTCAGCACTAATACCGGCTCCAGATAATATAACAACATGTTTTGCCGATTTTAAAGCTTCTTTAAATTTTGTCATATCACTTGATTGCCGTGAAGCCATGACTTTAAAAGAACTACATACAACTATTGTTCTACGAATTGATTTAAGTAAGATAGTGCACATAATACAAAGGTTAAAAGGTCTATTTAGTATTATATTACGAATAATGCATATTGATTGATTGTTGTGAAGATAAGATTTCATACATAAAACTGACATATGTCAAACTGACACAGCTGTTCGTTCAGAAACAACGAACGACCGAATTTTCGACTTAATTTCCAAAAAAAAAAAAAGATTAGAACTTCTTATTTCATAGAGGGATATAAATAATGTAATAATGTTTCACATAAAACCCACTAAACAGAATCGGCAGAAACTATAATACCGTGTGCTCACAGTTGGACATCTTTCACGAAAGCCTCAATGTTTTCAAATGTTTTCCGTTGTAGCAGACTATAATTTCAATGCACAGCTCTATTTCTTATATATATTTTGGTTTTTAACTGTGTGTGTTAGATACATACTATATATTTTTCTTTTTTGGTTTTTCTGTTATTTTTAACCCTATACCAAAACGAAGCACTCGGCTACTGTTAAAGTTGTGTAGGTACGGTTGTAACTGGATGATAGGTTAACTATGTAGTAATGATGTGTTAACTAAAATATGTAATTAAATAAGTAACTCGTCATGTGAAATAATTTTGCGGACTAAATAGTTAAGTTCTTAAGATTGTATAAATGATAAGAAATAATCCACATCTATCTTCATTATATTTTAATACCCAGTTTAGCCACTTAAAGCTACAGGTAAAGTTGTGGCAGATGGGCCAACAAAGTAAAAATCAAACATCGTCGAAGCTGGTGCCGGTTCAATGTTAAACTCCGCTACAAATGATCCTCCTGCTGACATCACAGTTGGGAATGCAGCTGCTGGATAGACAATCGAAGAGGTGCCAACAACCAACAACATGTTACATTTTGATATAACTGGTTCTGTAGGAATAGCAAATAGGTATAATGAACAAGAAGTACATGAACTGAAAAAAGAAGAAGAAGTAAGATTAAGAATTCAGTATTACCTTCCCTATTTATCCAGGTGGTGTCGTACGAGGCGACTTAGGAAGCAAAAGCATGCAGGGCAACAGCACTGTAAAAACCTGAGAAGCAAAGCTTGAACCGCATCCTACAGTAATTCGTACGACCATAGTAGATATGCCAAAAACTCCCTTCTAAGGATACCCATGTCAGTGGTGAACTATTAAAAAACAATGTAATGACATTAATAACAAGGTATTCGCTAATAATACAGTACCTAATCGCTTAACTGTCTCATGCTCCACCATTTCTCCGTACCAAACGATATGAGGCCTGAGGAGAGCACCGCACTTTTTACAATGTGGTAGATCCTTTTCAGGGATATCGGAGTATAGTTGTGTAGAAGTTTCTGAACCTTTACCCTGAAGTGCCTGGAAGCAAAAAGGTACTTGACTAGGTTGTAAACTAAACAATAGTAGACAATAATGATGGTAGTGATAGTTTCCTGAAATCCACTAGTAATATAAATCCGAAGTTAGTTTTTTCGGTTGAAAGTGCTCTAGTACTTAGTGTTATTATCGTGCTGATTGACTACCTATTCACTTTGTATGAGGATACGAAACTTAAAAGCTAAGCATTAAAACATTGGGAGAATTCTTAGTGGTATTTTTCTTGCCAATGTTTACATTTACATGAAGAGAAGTCAGTTGCCACCGCTCTCTTACTTTAACCTAATCCATTTTTAGAACAATAATGTTTTAAATAGCAACTTATCTAATTAATGGCGTAATCGCACATTATGTTACGTACAAAGGGGATAAACAGTTTAAAATCTTGCTCAATTGAGATGCTGTCACACACAACAACACCAATCGGAGTGAATTACGTCACGTATGTATATAGATCACTTTCATCGGATATAATCAACGATCACTTTACTGTTTATAAGAGCTATAATAATAGACACTGGCTGACATATGGTGACGTCGTGTCTTACACAAACAGACGCCATGACACCACCGAGCGTTTTCTCGTGAATTTTAAACTTTAAATTTAAATCCCAAATTGTCCTACCAAAACTTATTTTTTTTTAGAATTAGAATTGTTTTTGACAATATGAATTAAGAACATAATACAACAATTTTTCAAAACTTGTAATCATGCCTATTCATAACTTCTTATTTTTCTTTTGGTTTGAAAGTACTAAGGGATAAGTGCCTCTACTCGAAACGAGTAACTAAAGTCACTATTGTTTCGAAAGTGCATGAAAACGCTTACTTGAAATTAAAAGCTTTTTGTGTTTGAAACCTATTATTAATACCTACATATAAACATAATCCTTAATTGTCTTTATAATGTATCTATTATTCTATCATTACCAAACAGCGTAAATGTCAAAAAAGGATTAGTTTACTTAGTAGCATACCGGACATATAGGACTGTCGGTGTTGACCAAGACCTCACCGCATTTAGTGCAACGGGTTTTAAACAGAGTGCCATGAAGCTCGATAACATTTTTCGCACCAGCTCTAGTATGCAAGCCGTCTATATTTTGTGTAACTACAGTCACCTTTTTATCGTCTGCATGTCTTTCGGCGTACTGAGCAATGGCTATGTGTCCCTGTAATTTTCAAGGTAAGAAAAAATATCAGTTTATGTAAAAAATATATATAACCTTAATTAAAAGTAAAAGTTCCATTGAATTTAATGAAATCTATCACAAGTGGAATACTGGAATTGTTCCGGTTATACCACATTTAATAGATAAATAAAACATAAAAAGTTAAAAGAGGCGCTCATAGCCCAGTTGCACTCGGTGATTAGAAACAATTACCGAGGGTAAGGAACGATGGCGCGGTTAGTACCCGAACGGGTGACCACTCGTGGCTTGATACCATGAGTGTCTCCGTGATTTGGAGGTCACGTTAAGCAGTCGGTCCCAGTTGTTATCATATGATAACAGTCCTGAAGCATAGTTGGCCTTTGGCTTTTGGGCGGCTTAAAAACAACCAAAGACAAGCTTACGTAGCCACAAAGGCCAGCGTGGGGACGTATGACCTTAACCCTCTTCCCCCTTTATTTCAGAAATGAATCTTCTGCCGTGTAAAAGAGACTTCATTATAAACACTCTTAAAACACAGAATGACTCAGAACAATAGTCCTTAATGATCGCCGAGGTGGCTGTTTTAATCACTAACATCCCTCAGATATTTGTCGCACTATAGCTCAAACTGAACTGCACTGTGATCTGCAAGATGCTTTTTATATAAGCCGCTATTACTAGATCATTTGAGAAATTTCAACGGCCTCTCGGAAGAATCGCCAACCGCGCGACAATTAGTCTTTATTCGACGCTATGTATATTATTATTCACGTACGTTGCATTGTTTTGTGAGAAACCGACAAGAACTTTAATGGCTGAACC
>PKRV01003119.1:0-10183 GCA_003709505.1 Hyphantria cunea | reverse complement strand
GATTTATTGCGATATATCAACAGGAAAACAACGCCCTTTTATGCCACTCAAATTCAGGAAAACTATATTCGAAAGTTTTCATAACATTAGCCATCCTGGTAAGAATACTACGAGGAAACTGATTTCAGCTAACTATATATGGGAAAATATGAATAAAGACGTAAATGAGATGTCTGAGACATGTTTACAATGTCAACGAGCAAAAATACATCGTCATACAAAGTCACAATTCGGAGAATTCATGCCAACGGGAAGATTTTCCCATCTGCATATTGATTTAGTAGGGCCTCTACCCACTTCTCAAAACAAATGATACATAATCACAATGATAGATCGTTGTACTTCATGGCCAGAGGAATTCCCCATAGCTGATATAACTGCAGAAACCGTAGACAGAACGGTATACGAAAGCTGGATAGCCCGATTCGGATGCCCTGAATACATTACCACAGACCAGGGACGCCAATTTGAATCTGAAATATTCAAAAATTTAGCAAACTTAATGGGAGTTCATAAAATTCGAACCACCCCATATCATCCACAGTCAAATTCTAAAGTAGAACGACTGCACAGAACATTAAAAACTGCATTGATAGCAAGAGGAAACACAATTAATTGGACAAAAGAGTTAGCTACCGTTTTATTTGGCATACGTACGAGTTTACGGCAAGACACAGGATTCTCGGCAGCTGAACTAGTATACGATTCAACAATTAGACTGCCTGGTGCATTTTTCGAGACACAAAATAACTCAACGTACGCAGATTTTGTCAGAGAAATTAAGGATAACTTAGAACACATGATTTCGTGTCCACAAAGACAAAGCAAGAACAACAAGATATTCGTACACCCACAGTTAGCGGAATGTAGGCACGTTTTCTTACGTTGTGACCGACTACGGCCAAGCCTCACACCACCGTACGAGGGACCTTATCTTGTCATCAGTCGAAATGATAAGATTTTCACGATCTTGATAAACGGACAACAAAAAAGTGTAGCTATCGATAGACTTAAACCAGCATTTATTTTAAACAATAGCAAGATAAGCGAACGAACAATCGGAGACAAGATAACAGAATCTTCACAAGCAGATAAGCAAACAGAAACAAGGACACGTTCTGGGAGAGTCTCCCACCAGACGGTTAGATTCCAATTATAATATATAAACTAGAATTATACAACTATATGCATTCACCTAGCTAGCGTCGAAACAACACCAGCATGGGATCAAACGCGAGCCACGAAAAGGAACAAGTCAACATGGTGCAGAACAATGCACCAAAACCAGAAGACTTGTTAAATCTGCACTCCCAAGTGGTCACGGAAGTGCAAGGAATTCGAAGCTGGTTAATAGTCATGGCGATAGCAGGGATCATCATATGTGGTATCGCTACATTTGTCATCGTTTGCAAATCCGTAGCCAAGAAAATCGAGAAGAGGCTTACGACTATAATTAGAGATGCAAACGTGGTTTAAAGTCACACCATATTTTTTTTACAAGGTATAATGATATTTTTTCTCTTCAGAGGGGGAATATCTATGGCGAAGCCATAGTATTATAATTGTTTAGATCTGTACGCGGCTACGTGCTACATTAGTTGTTGTACTCAGTTAACCTACGTGCCGTCAAACAACAGTTAATATTGTAAATTATTAAATAAGGAAGCATAAATAATATATCGTCAGTATTAAATATGACAATCAACGTGTCGTCTAATGGGTGGCTTCCTGGGTAAACACGCAATAATGAATATTATAATTATAAAAAAAAAATTAAGTAAATTAATCAAGGCTGCTAAAAATTTGTATGAGACTGATAGAATTAAAAAGTTCTGTAAAGATAGTAAAAAAATATGGAATTTTGTTAACAGTAAATTAGGCAAAAATGTAATGAACAAAAATGAAATTGACAGTAGAGTATGTAATGATGAAATTATTAATGATAAGTAAATTATTGCAGATAAGTTTGCTACGTTTTTTACTGACATTGGTGAAAATTTAGCTAAGAAAATTGAAGTTAAAGAATGTAATATTGAATCGCGTATACAACAAAACTGTAATACTCTTTTCTTAAAACCAACTAGTCAAACTGAAATTGAAAAAACTATACTAGAACTAAAAGAGAAAGGAGGTGTTGATTGTATACATAGTAAAGTAATTAAACATATTTCAAGGGATATTAGTCGTCCCTTAGAATATGCTTTTAACATCTGTATAAGTAAAGCAATTTGGCCTGAGGCTTTAAAAAAACTGATATTATACCAATATTTAAATCGGGTAATAAGCATTTAATGACCAACTATCGACCAATATCACTTATCTCTAATTTGGCTAAACTCTTTGAGAAAATTATACATACTAGATTAATAGAATTTTGCTCTAAAAATAACATTTTATCAGACAAGCAATTCCGTTTTGTTAAAAATAGAGGTACAATAGATGCTCTTACTTTTACCACAAAAAGCATATACAATAATGTAGATAGAAACATTCCAACTGTGTTAGCTTTTCTAGATTTGGCTAAAGCCTTCGACACGGTAAATCATAACATCTTACTTGATAAGCTTTGGAAATACGGTATACGTGGTATCAACCACAACATCAACTTCTGAAAAATTACTTGTTGTTCAAGTAATTTTTTTTTTTTCACAATGTGTTAAATTAAATAACTATACTAGTAAAACTAAAACTATTAGAGTTGGGGTTCCGCAAGGCACGATTCTTGGGCCTTTGCTGTTTTTATTATACATACATGATATTTTTAAAGTGATACCAAGCAATGCTATAGTTTCTTATGCTGATGACACAGCTATTTCTTGTACTGGAAATAGCTGGAATGAAGTCCAATATATATTAACAGATTGGCTTAATAAAATAGATATATGGCTCAGGGAAAACCAACTATCTCTTAATGTGGAAAAACCTACTTTTATTACCTTTGGAAGCTACATAGACAGTATCCCAAATAAGTTTGATTTACAAATAAATGGTAAGCCTCTGACAAGAGTTGATAATTGTAAATATTTAGGGATATATTTGATAAGCACTTGAAGTGGGATAAACATGCCTATGAATTATCAAAGAAGCTTAACTATTTCACTTTCCTTTTTTACAAGCTTAGCCATGTACTTAATTCTTCTATTTTAAAAACTATATATCATGGACTGTTTGAAGGCATGGTAAACTATGGCATTGTTGCATGGGGAGGAGCCTATAACAATTCGATAAAACCTGTCACATCTCTTCAACATAAAATAATTAAAAAGCTATGGAAAAATAATTGCAACAATTTCCCCTTGACAATTAGAGACTCATTTATAATAAATGCATTAACTTACTACTATATAGAATGTAAAAGCCTATTCTATGAAAAATGTACAAATACAAGATCTAAGTTGCTAGTACTACCCAAAATAAACAAAACTATTAGAACTCAGAATGCTTATTATGTAGCAATTAAATATTATAACAAACTCCCTGCTGATATGAAAACTTTAGGCTGTAGTAAAAAATTGTTAAAAAAAAGTTAAGTTACTGGATAAGAAACCTTAATGGCTAACATGCTTAAAAATTGCAATGGAAAATGCAAATTTTGATTAGATATTTCTTTTCTGATAATTATTTATAATTGTGTATTTCTTTCTTTATAAATTTATTACTTATTGTACTTATTATCTCTTTGCATTGTATTAACGACAAAAATTTTGTAGAAAGAATATATATTGTAATATTGATATTTTTGTACTGGTTCTATAAACAGGTGTTTTTACACCTCGATAGAATTCTTTACCAGATAAATAAATTTTCTAGGGACGTATGAACAATGAATTGGTGAAAATAAAACTAAAATGTCCCATCGATTTTTTTTTATTATTTTATTTTTTATGGGCGTCTGAAATAAAAAAAAGACTTTAATGAGCTTCATTGAAACAGTTTAGGCAAAATGCTTTTTTGCAAGGAAGACACTCCGTAATTACTTGTGTGGCCTTTTTTCTTGCATCACTTGTGGAGCCAGTTTCTTTAAGTTTTTTGTAACAACTTGCGCACCCTTTCTGGCAAATCTTCCCATTGGGTTTTCTGGCTATGCGCGTCATTTTATGCCTGACTTGACTCAGAGAACTAGTTGAACTAGGGTTTGACAACAATATGTTTTCACTAGTTTCCAGTCTAAGTAACTTCTTTATGACATGTTGATCTCTAGCATCTTCATTTTTGCTTCTGTATGTAGCTCATTATATATCAAAATAGCATTGACTACACTTATGGCTAGCAGGTCCGCGGCGATCTTTTTATACCAAACTAAGGTTTTCCTTACAGGCGAGTTGTAACTTGCTAGCTGGTCTGCCAAGTCTATCCCTTTCTTGCCTTCGTTGTAGGTCAAAACCATCTTTGGCTTCAAAACACTACGATATCCTCCTGACATCCGCATCTCGTTGTTATGGCAAGTATACAACATATAGACATCACGTTTATCTAGCCATTTCAGCACTGTTAGACAGTCGTTCTGTTGTATAGCGATTTGGCCTCTAATCAGCCGGCCATCTAATTCTGGCCAGAATAAATGCGGTAGCTCCAAGTGTAACCACTATCAGTACACAACTTATAAATTTTTATGCCGTACTTATTGCTTTTTTGTGGATTATACTGGCGAAACCCAAGTCTTCCTCTGAAGCCAACCATTGACTCATGGACGACAATGAGTTCGCCGGGAGTATATACTTTTCGGCAGTTATGTATTATTTTGTCAACTAATGGTTGAATTTTGTACAACCGGTCCTGTGATTCACGTTCTTCAGCGTTATTTGTGTAGTGCCAACATTTCAAGATTAACGCGAATCTGTTGGAAGACATTTTGATCTCATGGAGAAGTGGATGATAGTACAGTTTGTCCTTATTCCAATAGGTTTCTATTGTTGGAAAATTGAGAATTCCCGTCAGTTAATACACACCCAAAAACTTTTGTTACCTCTTCAAACGGCTGTTGTAAGGACTAAAAAGGTTATTACTTATTTGTAAAGCATACCCATTCGTTTTAGTTACCTTCAATTGAATAACTTCGCTATCGATAATCTCGCAGAACATAGTCCATAGGTCACAGTTTTCTGTAAACACACGATCTTGGCGTTTACCTTCATCATAACCTGTAAAAACTTCTCGTGGCAATTCCCTTATAGTATTTTACCAAGTGGTAGGAAGCTGGACGGGCGGAGCAAGACGCGCAAGACGCAAAACAGCAGAGGCAATCGGATTATCAGCAAGCGCAACGAGGTTAGAAGCATAGTGGAATTGTCATCAGGCACAAAAGGGGTAGTATCAGGCGAAACAGAGTTAGTGCCAGGATCGAAAGCAAGTACATTTACATCACCTGGATTAGTGTCATCGATGAATTGTTGTATGGTAATCACGTCCTCCTCCATTGTTAGAAAATCGTCATTTGCATCGTAAGTATCTGATCCTAAAGATTCTTTAGCCATGGAGTCCTGAATGACCAGGTCATCCATTTGATCTATGAAATCATCCTCACCATCACTGTCTTCTAAAATGCGCCGCATTTGTTCATCCGTTAAAGGTCGTGCCATTTGTATTCACACTATCCAACAAAAGTAGTCAAAACACAACACAGGAACTACCTACAGACTTTGTGAAACTTTTTGACAGATAAACTTTATGACCACAAAATCAGCTGATTGAAAGAATCAAACTTTACACACGGTCACCATAGCAAAAAAACGATTCAATCTTTTAAATTTTGTTTCAAATTTCCATGCATTATATGTAATTCACGAAAATCTAGTTCAGATGCCCATGCATTATATATAATTCACAAAAATTTACTTGAGACGTCCATGCATTACATTGAATTCACGCTGAAATTCAGGCCTGCTGTATAATTACGCAGTGACCAACGTATCAGGCCTTCTTTTAATAATACAACAAAGTAGTTTATAAAAAAAAACAAATGGACGTACCAGAAAAATTCTTAAAATAGGCGCGACAGTCCACGTGTTAAAATAAAATAAAAAAACTTAGGAATGTGCCTGACAGAAACATTGTGTACAGAAGCCTGGAGAACCTTCACATTGCTTACATTCGTAAATGGTTTGCACTCTTTTTTTCTGGGCTTTGCAGCCTTTGCATTCCTTTCGGGCCACTTCGGTGGTTTTCTTCATGACTCTTCCTACCTTCTTTTGTCTCACTCGGGTCTTTTCTATTTTGGTGAGTTGATGTTTCACTTTCAAAACATTGCGTTGATTGACATCATGAGGATCAGGTAGAAGCCTTTCCAGTATGCTCAAACGGAAATCGTATAGATTCATTTTATTAGTCGCCGAAAATTTGTTGTACAAGTACATTGCATTACTGAGGCTCATTTGCGGCGTATGAACAAACAGCTTCTTGTACCAGCGCAGCGTCTTTGTTTGGACTGGGTAATAAGCGAGCATCTGATCTTGAAGATTTATGCCCGACATAAAGTTATTGTAATGGACAATTGCGCTTGGTTTCAATACTAAAGATCCCCTTTTGGAAGTAGGTTCCAGCATCTCGTCACCATGTTCTGGGCAAATATATAATACGTAACGTTTATCTCTTCACTTACCAATGTGAACCCCGTTCAAGAACAAGGATTTGTTTTCTCCTTTTTAAAATGGGATAGTCCCAATTTCAACAGGATTATCTCTGCGGTTTTTTCTTTACGTTCCTGTGCAGTACGTCTGTCGATCTAGCAATTTCATAGCCAAACCATAAGAATTGTAGTAGTTGTCCATGTACACATGGTGGCCAGAATCTAGTCTCTCTTCGAGGAGTTTAAAGACGACCTTGCTGGCATGACCCTGTCCTGACGTCTCATCATTGGCACCTACGTAAACTTGATATTTTAAAACGGCGCCATCTGGCTCTGCCAAGACATAAAATTTGATGCCATATTTGTGCCTTTTGTTCTTAATGTACTGTCTGAACAGCAGTCGTCCGCGCCACAAAACCATGGACTGATCCAATGATAGCTGTTTACCCGGACAATAAATATTTACCATTTTATTATTAAAATGATCCATAAATGGTCGAATTTTTATTAGGCGGTCTTCTTCGCTTGTTTCCGACGTGAAGTGCAGGCATCGTAATATCAATAAGACGGTTTAGAGACATAAATTGACCGAAACATTGAATATTAAATAAATAGTGCCGTTTCCAGTAATCGCATATACGATTTAGCCGAATTGTTCGAGTGTGCAGAAGGAGTCCGAGAAATGTCATCAGTTCTTCTTTAGTTTAAACTTTCCAGTTGTTTATTCGTGAGTTGCGCTTTACATTATCTGCAGCACCCACTCTTACTGCATTTGCATTCGTCTCTCGAACAATCAGATTTAATAAATCATCATCAATAACTAAACGGAACGCATAACGCATCGTCAGGATCTGTTGGAGGCGGCACCAAGAGTTGTTGTTCCGTGGTAAAGTCGATAGTTTTCATTGAATTTGGGTTACAGCTCCAGGTGGTAGTGGCTCCTTGATGAGTCACTCACCTTGAGTTATTGCGTGAATTTTGAGGTGACGGGGCATCATGGTTATCGCTTGGCAAGTCGGGAGTACTACTTTCAGATCTTAGAACGGGAAAAGCCGGAGGGGCGTCATTATGCTCTGACGAGAAGTTTGGAGTCATCGCATTAGATCTCAGAAGCGACACGCTAGGCGTAGAAATGTTACTCAAGGATAGATTCTCTGGCAAATCGGGCAGTACGTCTCCATAATCTTGTAGACGTTCAATTTCGCAGTTGATCTCATAATTGTCCAGTCTGTCAAATTCTAGTTGGCGAAACGCAGGCCTCGATGCTGAGAAATCTGGTAACGTTGAAGACTGAGCTGATGTATCACGCGTACCTGGTATATTCGCACCCTTGCGGCCATCACTAACCAGCTTTCAGTCGCTGAGGTCGAATAATAGGGCTACCGCCTGACTAACTCAAACCTCGCTTTGATGCCTGTGACCTTGAAGGTTGAGCTGGTACATCATCAGCGCGTGATCTACGACTGGTCGTCTTCGACTTCATTTTTGTATCAAAAATACAAACATCACTGCCGCTAGATCCTTCTGAACTTGAAGATAACCCCTCTTCATGAGCTCCTTGCGAATACACTTCTTCATCACTATATTCTTCAGACCCTTCCGAGTCATAATCATCACTTTGTCGACGCTTTTTTGTAGCACTTTTACCAGTCGACGGCCGAGCCTTACTGTCTATTTTAGCTAAAAAATAGCGTCCAGTCTATCGTGTATACAAATCACCACAACACTATTAGAATGAAACGAATTATCTTTTTCGTAAGTTGATTATATTGCCAGAGTGGCCGCGCAAAACAACGTGAGCTCGCTTCGAACGCCGGTGCGTTACTAGCCAAAACAAAATGAATGGGACTCTTGCACGGATCCGAGTGGGCGGCAGCGTTACTATGGCCCCGCCCCACTCGGATCCGAGTGAGGAGCACAGAATGTGATAAGTGCAGTGGATATGATTTCAAAATTCGACCTTGAACTTAGAGCGCATATTGAATCGCTTCATAAAGGAAATATTTCATACTTTACGCCTTATATTCAAAACGAGCTTGTAGATATTCTTGCCTCTGAGGTCAAAAAACAAATTTTAGACGATGTTCGTGCGGCAAAATACTTTTCCATACTTTTTAATTGTACGCCAGACGTATCGCACAAAGAACAGATGTCATAAATATTGAGATTCGTAAAAGTATCTGAGCAGAAAGTTACAATCGAAGAACGGTTCATAGATTTCATTCAGTCTTATGAAAAAACGGGTGAGGGATTGTCGAAAGAGATTTTAGAGAAATTTAGAAGTTGATGGATTGAATATTCAAGATCTTCGTGGCCAAGGCTACGACAATGGTAGTAATATGGCCGGTAATATAACGGAGTCCAAGCCAAAATAAAACAAATTAATAAAAATGCTGATTATGTGCCGTGTGCAGCGCATTCTTTGAATTTATCTGGCGTACACGTTGTTAGTGTCACACCTGACATGATCACATTTATTGGAATAATCCAGAAAATATTTGTGTTTTTTTCGAGTTCAACGGTCAGATGGGAAACTTTAATGAAACACTTAAATATTTCTTTGAAAAAACACGCCGACACTAGATGGGCCTCTAAAGCTAGGGCCGTCAAAGCTTTGAACTCGCAAATACCCCAAATCTGGTGTGTGCTAAAGATTCAAACTACCAATGATTACAATGCGGAAACAATCTCTACAGCTAAAAGCATAATGAACCAAATTAATTATAAATTCATATGTACTCTCCAAATTTGAGATAAAATTTTGGAATCTGTTGACAAAGTGAATGTAGCTCTACAGTCTAAAACTATGACTATCGACAAAGCTTCTGAATTAATCACGGGACAAACAAACCAGATACAAAATATTCGCGAGACTGTAGACATTGTTTTCGAAAAGGCAAAAAGGATTTGTGAACAATGTGGCTTTGAAGACAATTTTCCTGAAAAGCGACGAAAGCGAGTAAAAAGAAACGATTTAAGTGAAAGTTCAGACACCGGCTACGACATTACTCAGCAACAAAGTTTCAAAATTCAGATAAATGAAGCAATAGATACAATCATTTCTGAATTAAAATGGCGATTCGAAAAACTACGCGACATACAAAACTCTTTCGGTTTTTTGACCTCAAAACACATCACTACATATCCGGTTCAAGAACTAAAAAAAATATGCAGCTGATTTGAGTACCAAATATTCTGCAGATATAAATGCCACAGAATTTTGGTCCGAAATAGAAACTTTGAAGAGTCAAGTTGAAGCGACTACATTATTTGAAAATTATGAATGTCAGTCAAGTATGGGTCTTCTCAAAGCTATAGTGGAACTGAATTTAAAGGAAATGTTAACCAATATAGTAGTCGTTATAAAGATATTTTTAACGATGCCAGTGACTGTAGCGAGAGATCGTTCAGTAAGCTCAAATTAATAAAAACGTACCTGCGCTCGACGATGGGTCAAGAAAGATTGTCTGGCCTAGCAATTTTGTCGATTGAACGCGACATAGCACGGCTCCTGTCATATGAAAATGTAATCAAGGACTTCGCAATGAGAAAAGCGCGGTAAGTAAATTTTTTAGTAATCTTAAAGTAAGTACTCGATAGTAACCCAAGGCTGTCCTT
>PKRV01003118.1:77360-162223 GCA_003709505.1 Hyphantria cunea | reverse complement strand
CGATCCCACAGTGCCTAAAGACGAAAGTCTTCAATGCGTGCGTCCTACCCGTAATGACTTACGGAGCCGAAACGTGGACACTTACGGTTCGACTGGTCGATAAGTTCAAAGTCGCTCAGCGTGCTATGGAGATGGCTATGCTCGGCGTTTCTCTAAGGGATCGCATCAGAAACGAGGTGATCCGACAAAGAACCAGGGTCATCGACATAGCCCACAGGATTAGCAAGCTGAAGTGGCAGTGGGCTGGCCACATTTGCCGAAGAACCGATAACCGTTGGGGTAAACGAGTTCTTGAGTGGAGACCACGTCTCGGCAAATGTAGTATAGGACGTCCACAGGCCAGGTGGAGCGATGGTTTGCGCAAGATGGTTGGCAGGAGCTGGATGCGAGAAGCCATAGATCGAACTAAGCGGCGTGAAATTGGAGAGGCCTATGTCCAGCAGTGGACTGCGATAGGCTGCTGATGATGATGATGATGATTTCAGTAAAAGTAATGTCACAGATCAAGTGAAAAACATTGCACCGTCCACTCGTCAATATAGTGAGGTGGTTAAGCTCGGTAAGAAAAAATCTAAAAAGAAGACAACAAGGCTACTATTACAGATTGAATGTGACATACAGGAGAACGGAGTATTTTCAAGCGACGACATGTAAAGAGAAGGAAAACAATAAAGAAAGAAAAAAAGGAAGTACGATAATTCAGAACTTGGTAATTAAAGTTAGAGATATTATAATGCAAAAAATAAGGCATGTGGAGAGATATTTTAATTGTTATTTGAAGAATGGAAGTCATTTATTTTAAATCTATTTTGTAAGAATGATATGTTTAAGTTGTTATTAAGTTTAACTAATAATGGATAACAGAAATACAAAAAATATAATGAGGATATTTCAATGGAACGCACAAAGCTTACCATCTAAGATATTAAGTTTTAGTTTCTTGTTAATCCAAGAAAAAATACATGTAGCTGATAGCTATAATTAGTGAAACATGGTTTAATAAAGAGCATAAAGTATATATACCGGGTTATAATATTTATAGGCAAGACAGATATGACAATTATGGTGGTGTAGCTATATTTGTACACAAATCTATTCAGTCAAAAAAAAGTTCAACAGTTTTAAATAATCAGGGTATTGAGGCTCTGTATGTCCAAATATTTAATTGTAACGAACTACATAATGTAATTTCAATATACTGTCCGTCTACTGTCCATACGACACAGGTAGATTGTGACCAACTTTTCTCTATAGTAAGTAAAAATATGCTAATTGGGGGTGACTTTAATGGGCACCATACCAATTGACCTTATAAGACAGATCAATGGGGGGTGCAGTTGTGGGATTCAACGCTTGATTTTAGTTTCACGTCGCTAAAAACGGGCAATACAACTAGAATCAAACTAGTTAATGGACGGTTGCAGGAAAGTTCACCTGATGTCACATTCGTGTCATCAGATATAGTTGCTAGTTTCGACTGGCAAACTCTAAATGAAAACCTCGGTAGTGATCATTTAATCATTAAGATGATGATCAATTCTGATTTTCAAAATAACATGAATAAAAAAGAAAAGTTAAATTTTAATAAAGCTAATTGGTGTAAATATAAGACTGATCTTGAGGACTATTTTAGTGATTTTGCTCTAGATAATAGTAATGTTCAACAATTATACGACTGTTTTGAAAATCTATTACATTTAAGTACTAACAAAAATATTCCTAAAATTGAAATATGTTCAAATCAATTTGCAAATTTCTAACCCAAGGAATATTGGAATCCAGCACTCTCCAGAGCAGTAGCCATACGACGCCTTGTTCTTAAAGATTTTTTTTTTGTGTTGTTACAGCAACCTACCTCCAACATAATCGGAGCCTATTCTCACTAATGCTCTTTGTCACTCCAGTTCTATCTCTTATGCTTCTCGCACTATCTTACTTCATACTGTTTCTTTCTTGCGTTCGTCTCTACTTTCATTCTCATGGTGGGTGGGATTCCCACATCTGACCTATTCTCTCTACTATTTTTATTTTCTTTATTTATTTATTCCCCTCGGAGTAATTGAGATATACAATTAGGTTTTTTATTTAAATAGTACATCTCACTTATGACTTACATGCTAATTCTATTATACAACATTGTTTTTTTTTAGGTACAGTTATATGCTACAGATTACAACAACTTACATACACAGTACAGTTTCTTATATATATTATTTATATTATCTTATTATATATATTATCTAATACAATTCTGCAAACTTATATTATGCATTTCTTATTCTACTTATTTTCTATTTTTTTTATTATACAGTTTTAAGCTTACTCTACTTATGTCTTATGTGTCTATCCTTATTCTACGCTCACAATGTGACAACCTGTGACACTCTTTGCCTTATCTTTAAACTTTATACTAGCTTATGAGTAGTTCCTTATCATATATACATTTTTATATTATGTCCTATCTGAATATTAACCAAAATATTGCCTAGCTTATTTTGTTTTATTCCTTAAAATCACGATATTGGCAATCTCCATATAGTAGCTAAGGAACTTTTCCCTAAATTTAGGTCCCATTAAATTGCCGATGTCTGACAAGCTGACACTACAACCCATTTCCTGTTCAAGGTTGTATCTACGGAGCGCAAAGATTTGGCACTCGAACAATATATGTGGCACGGTCTCATCTGCAGCTGGATCGCAGACACATGCCGGGTTCCCCTTGCACCGGAAATGGTGCAAGTACTCGGAGAAGCCTCCGTGCCCGGTCATGACTTGTGTTAAAACACAGTTATACACAATTTCTCGAACCGGTCTGTACGCCGCTAGCACGTCGGGAAGGAACAGCTTAGTTATACCAGCAGTCACCCCGTCAGTGTATCTCCGGTTCCACTCATCAAGCGTCGCCACTCTAATGCTGCGCTTGATGAATGAAATCGGACACCGATCATAATCAGGCCTCTTCTTTTTATTCCCCGCGGCCTCTTTGGCCAAAACATCTGCCCTTTCATTGCCCTCCAATCCAACATGCGCTTTGATCCAGAACAAGGACAGTATCTTGTTCTGTTCGGACATCGTTTTCAGGTTCCGTCGAGTTTCAGCAGCAAGTGGGTGGAGGGAACTGTGGTTCTGGACCGCTTGAAGGGTCGCCATCGAGTCACTATAAATACCGTACGATGTCACCCGGCCTTTAAGAGCCTCCCGAGTCGCCCGGCATATAGCCAGTAGTTCAGCCTGGTGGACCGTGCAGTAATCTGCAAGTTTTAACTTGAGGCTTTTGGGCTCTACCTCTCCCCTCCATATCTCTATATGGAGGGGAGAGGTAGGTCTCTACCGCTGCTCCAACCTCACCCCCGATCTTACTGCCATCGGTGAACATGCGTATTTCATGCTCAACGCTGGCATCGAGCTGCTCTTGGTCCATCAAGCCGACCACCTCTATTTCTCTCCTCTCCGATGGATGCGGGGCTTGAAGAGCGTCGACCATCCTTTCTACTTCTCGGTCAAGTAGCATCGGCTGGGGTTCCCCCCTCTTGGCCCGGTACAGGGAGGCTACCTCCCGGACACGAAGGTCCAGTGGGAGAATCCCAGCCAGTGCCAAAGCCGAGTTTAGCGACACCGTACGGTAGGCCTTGCAGATTTGCTGCGCTATTCCTCGCTGCACCACGTTCAGCTGTTTTTTGATCCCCGCCCCATAAACAGCATGCTCCCATACGCTAGCACCGTACATCACGATTGGTTCAACCGTCGCCACATATATTGTCCTAACAACTTCTGGATGTAAACCCCACGTCGTGTTTGCTGCTCTAGCAAGTTGTTTATATATACCCAAAGCCTTCCTACATATGTTTGCAACGTGCGGCTTAAAGGTCAGTTTGTCGTCAACGATGACTCCCAGGAGTTTGAGCTCCCTGGTAAAAGAAACCAGAACCCCTCCCATGTTCAGGCGTGGGGTGTCGTACTTTAGCTTGCGCGTAATGAGCAATGCATTGGTTTTATGCGGGGCGAATCTAAGTTTGTTTTTGACTCCCCATTCCTGAACATGTTCGAGGGCGGTGTTTGCTCGATTCTCAATTTGTTGAGCAGTATCAGCGGAGAACACCAAGACGACATCATCGGCGAATGCCTGCACGTGCTCGACGTTTTCGTCAAGGCTTTTGAGGAGAGGATCTAAAAGCAAATTCCATAATATGGGCCCCCCTATGGAACCCTGCATACACCCTTTGTTGGTGCCTTTAGTATATTCCTCTCCGGCGTATCTGATGCTCACCTTTCTATCTGTCAGGTAGCTATCTAGTACCTTCCTAATGTTTAGCGGGCATTCCTCCTCTGCCAATCGGGTCCTCACTGCTGGCCACCAGGTGTTATCGAAGGCTCCCTCTATATCCAAGGATATTAAAACAACAATCTTTTTCTTCCCTATCTCACTCTTGATGTGTTGTAGCAGGCTATAGAGGGAGTCCTCGGTGCCCCTCTGTGGCATGAACCCGTATTGGTGGGTACTCATCCTAGGAAGGATATAGTGCTTTAACCTTGACATAAGCATCTTTTCATATATTTTGCCCATCACAGGCAAGAGACCAATAGGTCTATAGGCTTTGGGCATACTGTAGCTATCCCTTCCCGGCTTTCTAAGGACAACAACGACAGCCTCCTTCCATACACGGGGGAAATAGTGGAGTTCTAGGCATTTGTTAAGCAGGGCAAGGAAAGCCCCCGGGTCCGCTTCGATTGCTCTGCAGCAGATGTCAGCGGTAAGGCCGTCTTTACCAGGGGCCTTTTCTGGGTTGAATGAGCCGCACGATAGACGGAGCTCAGCCAACGTGAATGGCGGATCACAAGGTCCAACTTGGTTTCCAACATTCACGCCGTCCGCTTTAGCTCGCCCCTATGGTACGCATTGTCGTCTTCTACCCGATCCTCTGGGTAAAATGTCTCCGCGAGCAATGCAACCGATTCCCCAGGGCTCAATATTTCCCCATCCTTCTCTAGCGGCAGATCTTCTTCCCTGCGTGATGTCCTCGCTATTACCCTGTATATTCCCTCCCATAGGCTTTCCCTGTCCTGCCTAGCACAAAAGTTCTTCCAGCTATCGACTATGGCTCTTGCTGCCTCGGTTTCATATTCCTCTTTCAGCTTGAGGTAGTCCTCGAAGACCCTCGATCTCCTTACTGGTGCGGCGCACCTAATCCTCCTTTTCCTTGTGGCCACTTCCCTTTTCAGCTTCGCGAGTTTGTCGGACCACCACGGCACTCCAAGCCTCGCGTTCTGTTTTTTCAATGGCATTGAACGCGTGCATGCCTCCACTACCATTTTCGTCAGATTTTTGACTACTGTCTCCAGTTCCACAGTTGTACCTATCCCTTCAATCACGTGCCCAGAGAAATTGCACTCTGCTTTGCGCTCATTGAATTTTTTAACAAATTCTTTCCAATTTGCTTTCTTCGTGTTGAAACTTCGTGTGGTTCTAGAGACAGCGAGTCCTTTAGATCTTATAAGGCGAATGTTAAATAGAAAGCCATTGTGATCCGAGCTCGTTAGACCCTCGTCCACTCTCCACTGCTCGATCAGATCTAAAAGATCTACCGAGCAGGCTGTCACGTCTATATAGCTGTGGTACCTTTGGTCGGAGTATCACCGCTGTTTAGGATATACAAACCCATATCCCCGAGAGCTCCCGCCGTGGCATTGCCCCTGTCGTCGGTTTTAAGACTTCCCCACCAGGTGCTCTTCGAATTGGCGTCTCCTCCGATGATCACCCCCCTGCATCGGCAAGTTTGCACAATGTTCTCCATTTGTGAAATGTACGGTTCTATTGTGAGGTCCGGTTCAAAATAAAATGAGACCAATATGATCTCCCAGGCCACCGTTTGGATCCCCACCACCACGATGTTGTTGGTGGTAAGTTTTGGGTATTGTATGACCGTAAGGTCGTGATCAAAGATGGCTATTGCCGCCTTAACTTTACCCTCCCCCACATTGGTATTCTGGTAGATCCTCACGCCCGCGTACATTCCCATGGATCCACTGCTGCCTGTGTATGGCTCCTGGAGGAGAGTCACTGCTGCTCGGCGTTTCACTGCTTCGATTAGGAGCTCATTCGTCGCCAGCTTCTTCCTTTGCAGGTTAATTTGGAGCACCTTATAGGTGGAGTCGCCCGGGTCGCCTTTAGCAATAGGCTACGGTGAGCCGGGCTAACCCGTCTCGTTTCTGGCGTACCGGGCAGTCTTTGCTGAAAGCATTGTGCTCGTTGTTCTTAAAGAATTTAGAAAGAATCCTACACCTACCAATTATAAGAATCTTCAAGATAAAATTAAGGCAACTCGATCATTAATTTATAAAGCTAAACTAGAAAGTTGGAATAATTTCTGTGCAACCATCAATGAAAAGACATCAGCCTCAGATATGTGGTATAAGATGCGATGGTTAAAAAAAACCACCGAAAACCTCTGTTTTATGTTTCTGAAAATGAACACAAAGACCTTTAATATTCACTTACACCTGCTACAGTTCTGAACTGTCCTCCTATTATTAAATCAGAAAATCGGTTATTAGAGTCTGTTTTTACTTTACAAGAATTAAATACATGCATTAAAAGGACCGATACTGCGCCAGGTGGCGATGGAATTACTTACTCTATGATATATCATGCTCCCAATATAGCCAAAAGGTTTCTTCTTAGTATATACACAGAAATATTCAAGACTGGTGTTGTTCCTAAACAGTGACGTACTATCTTAATAATTCCCATACCAAAAACTGGAAATATAGAAAGTGCGCAAGTTAAGCTAAGGCCAATTTCGTTAATATCATGTTTGTGCAAAATCTTTCATAACAAATTATGTAAAAGAATAGAATGGTATATAGAAAAGAAAAGAATATTCTCGACTTACACGACGGGGTTCCGTAAAGGAATGTCAACAATAGATAGTTTAACAAGAATCGTTACACACATACAGATTGATTTTTCTAATAAGTTGTCTACAGTGGCATGTTTTATTGATGGTGGTAATGCTTATAATAAGGTTTCAGTGGATAAAATGATACAGATTTTGGATGATTTAGGGTTAGGGCTACATATTTGTAAATATCTTTGGTCATTTCTATCTTCAAGGTGTCTAACTATAAGGAATCGCTGTGATAATCGGGTGTTTGCTAGATGGTCTTGTACTGGATTAGCACAGGGTGATCCTCTTTCACCTTTGTTGTTCAATATAGCTACTCTAAATCCATGTCAACTTGCTCTTGACAGAGGTTTTATGGTCTCTCAATACGCAGATGACTTTGTTTTTTAACAAAGTCACAATAATTTAAATAGCTGTGAAGAAAATTTACAGTCTTTGTTAAATATGTTAGTTGATGTCCTAGATATGATTGGACTTGAAGTGACTCCTACTAAGTCTAAAATTTGTATTTTTACCGAAAGTCGTAAAAAGCTTGATATCGATAAAACAATTGATAATAATACTATATCATGTGTTGAGAGTTATAAATACTTGGGGTTTTGGCTAGATAAAGCTTTATTATGGGGAAAATACATAAACGAAATTTCATCGAAAATTATGAATCACTTAAATCTACTTAAAGTACTCACAGGTCCATCTTGGGGCGTTTACCCTAAACACCTTCGCATTCTTTATGTTTCTTTGATAAGAAGTAGAATTGATTATGGCAGTCTGTTGTACAATAATAGTGCTAAGACCGACTCATTAAAATTGGATATAATTCAAAACAAGGCATTAAGAATAGTGGGTGGATTTATTAAAACTACACCCATACATGTGATGGAAACAGAACTTTGCTTACCACCGTTGTTTGTTAGAAGAAAGTACCTTGCCTATAAATATTGTACTAAGAGTATGTCCTGGACAGACAATATTATGTAGTAATTCATATTGGCGTCATAAAAACATTCCTCTGTTGGTCTCTGTGGTTGAGGTGTGAGTTTTATGACATACACTCATCCAGTCCTTTAGAAATGTTCTCTTTAAAAGTATGGATTTCATATATAGATTTAAGTGATATTATTAAGTTAGAATTAGATTCAATTAAAACAACTAAAAGACACCTAAATATGGCAATTATGAAATATGAAGTAACCAGAGAACTTCAGGAAAAATATGATGGTTGGCATTTAATTTTTACTCATGGTTCAATAAATGATAATGGGTGTGGGGCCACGTATTTCGATGCATGTCATGGAACATCGGCCATGTTCAAAGTTGATTCTTGTGTATCCATTATGACACTGGAGCTAATTGCAATCTCAAAGGCTCTGAGCGAAATTTGTTCCGTAAATAGCGACAAAATAGCTATCTTAACTGACAGTAAAAGCGCTTTGCATCATATTGCTCGATGCGCCTCTGGTATTAGAGGTGCTCCGATAGCGTATATAGTGCTAAAGCAAATATATGAATTCAATTCATCTGGTAAGTGTTTGAGATTGCAATGGGTGTCTTCTCATGTTGGTCTCCGGGGTAACGAGCAGGCTGATTTGTTTGCTAAGCTAGCATATACAGATGGAATCAACTATGCGATTAAAAGATCTCACTCTAAATACTTAAGCAACATCAAACATCTATGTTATAGTCATTTTAAAGAATATTTTGATGAGAGAAGTAAGGAAAAAGGCATCTGGTATAAAATCATTCAAAATCAGCCTGCTAGGATACCATGGTTTCTTAATAGTAAGATAAATAGAAAGGTAATTGTTATAGCACACAGACTGGGTTCAGGCCACTATCCATCTGCAAAGTTTGGACATCTTATGAAAAAAGTTGATACGCCAAATTATGAAACTTGCGGAGTCTTTGATGATGTCCAACACTTGCTAGTAGATTGTGTTAAATACCGAAACCAAAGGAACTCGTTGATGTGCAAATATAAATTTAATGCTTACGATGTAGGACTTTTCATTTCCATCTTAAGAAATCGTAATCGTAATACAAATGCGGCCTTAGACCTATTTGAGATTTTTGCACAACAATGACTTTCTCTGTCTCCAAGTTAGTTAGTATCGTAGAATAAGCCACGATGGAGCTAATATATTATTTTATAATAAAAGCCTCTAAAAAATAAAGATATAAAAAAAATCGGCTTGGTAGCCTTAATAGCGTTAACATAAAAATATTCCTCGGCGGCGCAGTGGTAGCGTGTGCGACTGTTGTTTCTGAGGTCTCTGTTCGGAGGTTCAATCCCGGGTCCGATCTACCATTACCCATATTAAAGCAACTTTAAGGGATTTTTTTTAAAGTTTTCTAAATCATATTTCTACGTAATTTATCTACCTATTTTTATTTGATTTGAGGCTGTTGCCTCGCCACTGTTGCAAAGCACGCCTTGACTGAGCAGAAAGTTATTGACATACCTACTTATCCGAATTGTATGTATGTCTTGATTAATTAGATTTTAGTGGAAACTGTTTGACGCTGCAAAATATATATTATTATTAGATTACAAATATACAACTTTTCTTTTACGGGGAATGCTTTTCGCACCTTACCCTCCGTGGGGAGAAGAAGGGCGTATGTCGTATGCCTGGAGTACCCGGTCGGAAACTGTATAGTTGCACTAAATTTTTTATTGTATAATTTGTTGCAATGGGAGCGGAGCGTGCAGGGAGTCAGGGGTGGGTTGTTTTACAGACCGAGGTGGGAGACATCGAGCCGCTTGATTGCGTCCGGCGTGTCACAATGCGCTATTGTTGAGACGAAATAAACAGAAACACAAAAGACGATTGTGCTTTAATGAGGACGATACCCCCTCCTCGCGGCCCTTCCGCGCCACCGTTGAACTAAATCATATTGCAATGTGTTGCTGTTTGTCCCGCGTGTTCTCGTCAGGCGATGTCACTTTGCTTGACGGCGCGCGGCGCTCATGTTTACCCTCAAGATAATGGTTACTGCAAGACAATATCAACTAAATAAAACGCAACGTCTTACAGCACAAATCAAGGAAAAATTGCGAAAAGAATAAATATTTAAAACAAAAACAACAACCCATAATGTCCTACTGCTGGGCTCGGGTCTCCTTTCAGGAGAGGGTTAATGCCATACATCCCCACGCTGGCCAAGTTCGGGTTGAGGACTGGCAAGAATACGTTGTGGCTACGTAAATCTTGCCGATGTTTTTAAGCCGCCCGAAGGCCTCCAACTAAGCTTCACGACTGTTATCGTATGATAACAACCGGGACCGACTGCTTAACGTGACCTCCGAATCACGGAGACGCTCATGGTAACATGCCACCAGCGGTCACCCATCCAGGTACTGACCGCGCCATCGTTGCTTATCCTCGATGATTGTTTCTAATCACCGAGTGCAACTGGGCTATGAGCGCCTGCTGATATTTAGTTACATCATATTTTTTTAACTATTTTAATCTTACTGCCCCCTTTCCTCATGAGAGCGTAGAGGTATTAAATTGAAATTCATTATACAGATTTTTACGGAACCTTCAGTGCTCGAGTCCGACTAACACTTAGCCGTTTTTCTTTATGTTAGTCCCGAATATAGAATAGAACACACTTTATTGTACAACAGATATTACAGTTTACATAAATATATAGTTTACAGAATATATCAATTGAATTACCATTTACAAATGGCGGAATATACTACCGCTTTTAATGAAACGTTACTTACTTGTAATAACAAACTCATTGAAGTGAAACTTCTTTATCGGCGTTGGAAAAAAATTTACCGTCACATTTTTCGGTTACGCTTCACATTTATCCGTTATGCGCCATCTTTTTCTTGCCCCTACCACGGTTGGTTCAGACGAAGAGTACTTTCACTTTCTCCAACGGAGTAGGGATAGCATGTCGCTTTTCATATTTCAGTTACCATAAGCCATTAATTACAAAAATATATAATAACAATGACAATAACACAAATAATTCTATTACAATTACTGAAATGCTGTAATAATCTAAGTAGCAAAAAGGTAAAGTGAAGTAATTGTATTATTTTTGTATTCATGTCTATGATAATAAAATCCTTTTGTTTAAACTTTATCTAATTTAACTTTATTTAACCATTTTCTGGTAAGTTGCATGTAGATCATTTTTCGAAAAATAAGGATTAACGAAGTTTCACTTCTTACGTGTGTACACTATTACACGTACATTTTTTTTTTCTTTTCTTCTTCAAACTTTCTTCTTCTTTGTACGGATATACGAGTATACACGAGTATAAATCGGCATTTTTTTTTAATACAATTTTCGTAGTGCTGTTAGTTTGCAGAGCTACCTTATAAGTAAACGTGTGTTATAGGTCCATTTGGGGTCCATCCATTTTGGTCCAGGGGTGTGTGGGGGCGAAGGGGTGTGTGGGGGCGAACCACAATCTTTCGCCCCCAGCCAACCTCACCTGCACGCGGTGCACCCTGCTAGATAACAAACGAGGCTCTGGCGACCGACCGATGGCGGTATATCCATCCCAAAAGGCGTAACTAAATACAATAGGCCGGTGATGGGCAGCTAAGTCACCNGACGTGATCCGACAAAGAACCAGGGTCATCGACGTAGCCCACAGGATTAGCAAGCTGAAGTGGCAGTGGGCTGGCCCCATTTGCCGAAGAACCGATAACCGTTGGGGTAAACGAGTTATTGAGTGGAGACCGCGTCTCGGCAAACGTAGTGTAGGACGTCCACAAGCCAGGTGGAGCGATGGTTTGCGCAAGACGGCTGGCAGGAGCTGGATGCGAGAAGCCATAGATCGAACTAAGTGGCGTGAAATTGGAGAGGCCTATGTCCAGCAGTGGACTGCGATAGGCTGATGAAGATGATGGAGGTCCATTTACCGAGAATTCACTATTGAATGTGAGCAGTGGCATATTAGTATAACATTGTATTCCTTAAAGAGAGTTGATTATCTGCTGGTTATCTTTCATTTGTTGCAAGTTCAGGATACGGAACAACTTAAGGTTTGAGCCTTTTAATAAAATATCAAAACATCGCTTCTCCAGCCAATTATATATTCACTTAATATTTCCGGGCGCCTGAAGCGATATTGCCTCTCCAAGTAGGATTATGAACAGATGATCCGACTTATATTTATTCACTGTAAAAATCGATTATTCATAGGCCCCTCGTTTTAATGAAAATAATTCATGTCATGGAAAATGTGGATTTGAATATTTAATTGTAATCGGCCCTCTAGATTGTAAATAAATAAGCTGAGCTCCGCGGTGCTACTCGCTGTATAACAACAACCGCGAGAAACGTTAAATTACCTACCTTATATCACCAGCTATCTGCCAGTTAAATTCCCGTCAAAATCGGTCCTATCCTTCCAGAGATTAGCCGGAACAAATAAACAGACAAATAAAAGTTGTAAAAAATATTAGTTTGGTACATGTACCGTGTATACATACGAGTACATATGCGTTTAGTGAAAAACGACATTTTAATATTACGCTCCAATTTTATTTACATGTACGTATGTATAGATAAATAATTTGACGCAACCAATATTGATAAACATTAGATTTTCAATCTAACAATAGTTTGCAGTTCATTTTGCAGAACGCTAAGGATATCATTAAAATATATAGTAGAGTACAGCGTAGCTCCAGTAAATGTGATTGACTGTACACTTAAGTACAGATAAGAAGAACGACAACAAAGTACAGTGACAACGGAGCGCATAGGTGGTACGCATCAATCAGTGGCCCGCGCCGCCTCGTCTCACTTCAAACGATCTGTGACGCCCGCTGTCAACATTACCACATTCGCTTGTTCAGTCCTTACATCGACACGACACCGATACGATTTGCTATGGACAAACTTTTATTAACAAATATTTTCGACCATACAAACATATGTTGCGAACTGAGATTCTAAGCCAAAACCTCACACACAACAGCAGCGTACACTACCACTGCACCAACGAGACAGTTTATATTATTATGAAAAAATTCAAGTCAATCTAGCTTTCATAGCAAGCTCTGCTTAGTTTGACGCTAGATGGCGTTGTCTATCAGATGTCTGAAATATTTATTTATATGTGAAACTAGCTTTAAACGCTGGCGGACCGCGTTTACGTCGGTTATCGCAGTAAATAGTAACCTATGTGTTATTCTGACGTCTAAGCTATATTACTGTAAAGTTACATCAAAATGTGTCCAGCGGTTTTTGCTTGCAAGAGTAACAAACATATATACATTCATACTGAAAAAGTTTCTCTTTTATAAAATTAGTAGGACAGGATTACTAAAAAGTGTTTCTGGATACTTATAACAAACAATTTTACTAAAAACATTTGAATAGAAGTAGGTATTTAAAATCTTCTTGCTAAGCGAGCCACGGTATTGTAACATTGTACATAGCACAACTGTATATATATAATTTTGAACTATATGTGATTAGGTCAAAGGCAACTTATAGAATGTTTAATTAGAAATCATTTCAGGTAAAACAGGTATGATTAGGTTAATTTTTTTTTACTACAGTAGGAAAAGCAATGTTCTATACTTTAACAAGGCAAACTAGACTTCATGGACGAGTTTTTTTATTTTGGAATAGGGGTAAAACGTGAAGACGTATTGTCTGATGGTAAGCGATTACTTTGCACATGGACACAACACAACACCAGAGGCATCACAAGTGTGTTGTCAACCTTTAGGGGATGGGGAAGAGAGATGGGGAGGGGTTGGGAGAAGGTTTGGGGTGTGGGCCTCCGGTATCAGCCACTCGGTGAAACATAGTAAGCGCTGTTTCACATCGGTTTTCGTTACCGAAAATCGTGGCCGTGGTATCACTCTTGTCGAGCAGGCCTATTCGTGCCGAAGTGTGGTGGCTCTTCCACGGACAAGTAGTAACGCGATGGTTGCCAAGGATATCGTACCGGATGGTACAAAGTGCCCTTCACTCGTACTAAGGAAAGGTATTTTGTGATCAAGGCGTGTGGTGTTGCTTGATGTATGAGGGCGGTGCGTGCTCGGGAACAATGGCGAAAGGTGCGTGGCGCCGTGACCCGCAAGCCCCACCTGAGTGCTTATTACCACTCCATTCCAAGTATTACAACACAGTGTGATGAAGTGTCGTTCGAGAGTATATCAGTAAACTTTCTTATTTATAAGAAAAAAATATTTTCGGAATAATCTCTATATATTTATCATACTAAATATTAAAGCAGACTCGACATTGACAGCGCGAATAGCGCAATGGTCAAAGCCGTCGCCGCGCCAAAAATACATTTTGCTATAAAAATCGTAGTGAATAATCAAACTTCAGGGTTGGTAACGACATCTAATAGAGACACATGTTATTTGTGAGACCTGGAATAGTTACACAGTAACCTTGTAGAAATGATGTATATTTGTTGACTAGGAGAAGGCAATTAGTATAGTACAGAGATACTTATTTCTACTTTCTTATTTCTTCTTTCTAAATAGTAGGTCTATTTAACTTATATATATTAGAGTAAGAACACACCTTTTCCTTTACTGAATTACTAGTTTGAAGTTAATCACGCGTGTTGAATAGCGCCATCTACCGGTAAGTACTGACAAAGTGCACACAAGTCCCTTCCATTTCAGTTGGTTAGTTCCCTAAATTATTGTTGAGCGGCGTATTTTTTCATATACTTTAGCTGCCAAAATGACTGTTCTGTCTGATGGAAATGATAAGCAGAATTCAAGAGTGGTGGTCACCGTCCTCAATGCGAATTAGGACAATGCAGCATGGGGACCCACACTATGGCGGCCTAGTGAGACGCTCTTTTATGCCCAGCTTAAAGGACCCGGGATCATAATGGGACGGAAACACGTGCGCTGGTAGTGAGTTCCAGGCTTAAACCGCTCGGCACAGGAAGAAAGAACCGAAACATTTAAAACTGATTTATAATTTAAGTATTATACAGTGATTAGTATACCATTTTCCCCTATGACGTTTTCATGAGTTACTTCTGTTGGTGGTCGGCTAAGTCTGAGGCCATTGCTTAAGTTCTCACGACCAGGTTCAAATTCACATGTAGATAGAGTTTCATGAAGGCTCATATATATAAAAAGGAATAGGTACCTGCCATATACCTAGGTCAGAGAGACATATATGTCTCTCTGATATATATGTCTTTATTCAAGACTTGTGAGACCGAAACCTGTAGTTATTTGAAAGATAAGTTCTCTTCTGTTAGGGTCAATATTTTAAACTAAAAGCTAAATTAGTTAAGACTTAAACTGTTTTGCATGCAAAAGGTTATTTACTTCTCGTTCTATCAAAAAGTACTATTAAATCATTTGCAATTCATTATTTTATTTAGTTTTATTCAGGACAATAAACATATGCGCGATAATAACTAAAAAAATATGCCTTATTTCTAAGTTGGTCTCTTAAACCAATGACGCAACTAGCACCGTTATCCACAGAATAATATTACTCAGTATATAGTACAAGCGAAGTTGTCGTATACAAAGAAAAAAGAAAACTACGTACAGGCCGAGATGAGGTTACGTATTGGTAATGTTCTAAAACACATCCTTTAAATTTTGATATCGACAAGTGAAACATTTCTATGTTAGTGAATTTATCATTATAAGATAAGATTTCATAATTGTTCTTAGGAAGCTCGTCGCGTTCTCCAGCATTAGTTCTACTTGATTTAGGAGCAAATAGATTTGTTTGTGTGTGTTTCGTATTCCTGAAGAACTACTTGGTATGCGATGCGTATTAATTTGGTAGCTCACTAACTCATTACAGTCAAAATTATTGCGATAGAACCTATATAGAAATGTTTGGTCGAGGTAAACTCTACGAAAATTGAGGATAGTTAATGAGAATTTATCTAGCAATGTGTTGTATGAATTTTGAAATTTCAGCATGAACGGGCCGGCTCGACTGGAGTGGTGCTAGCCTCGCACAGACCTAAATTGACAGCAGTCGTGCTGTCGTGTTTTGTTGGTGTGTGAGAGACTCGAGCGGAGGCTCAAATCATCATTATTGGTCCACTGCTCCAGAAGCATCTCAATATGCCGCATAATGTGGATCAACATGCTGCATTGTCTGCATTTGTAATGAGTATTGAGTTCCCACTCCCACTCTTGAATTCAGCTAATGTTTCCCATCAGGCAGAGTAGAACCACTTTGATAGGCTCATATATAAAACAACACAACATTATGTACCATAAAACTAATATTTTAAACTACTGTTTAAGAATGTAGATCAGAACAAGGCACCATCTCAGCACAATGATACACCGTATCTATGCAGCTTTTTAGAACAAGACGGTAACTATGTTTAAAATAACATAACATTTATACTTCCTTTCCCTAGTTATAAGGTGCGAATAAAATATGAAACAAAGCTCTCAAGAATATAAAGGTATTGAGCCGGGTCACGAAGTCATTCCAGCACGTTATAAATGTTTACGTTCGTAGATTGTAGAAGGCCTACGCGGTATTTTAGGATCGTTGCCGTCCGCCTCTACGTCTAGTGCTACGCACTGCTTCAGATGCACAAAGGGTCGCGATCAAAGCTTGCCGGTATCAAAGTGGATTTCATGTTGTACTTTTTCTGAAACACGAGAAATAACCGTCGCATACAAACGACATGACGGAGAAAGTGCAGATGCTTTGAAAAAAAAACATAAATTAAGTAGACTTGCGTATTCCGTCTTTGAGAACATTATTTAATTCTTTTGTTGACGTTACGAGCTGCGTTCGAAGCTTTCGTTTCTTCTCAAATGAAACGAAAGCAAAGTTTCCGTCTCGAATAAATAAAACAGCAATATTTCGTGGGCTTCAGTTTTTTGTGAAGTGAGATAAAGGCTATCGCGGCGGGCAGGGCGCGGGGTGGGGAGAGGTGCAGAGGTGCGGAGGCTACGACGCGGCTCGCATTAAGTATTAGTCAAATGACGTGAGACTTGGCTGGGCTTAATAAATCTGTTTGAGATTTGAGCGTGAGGTGACCTTGTTGCTGCCGTTGCTTAGCAAGGGGAAATAAGCTCTGTTGAAAGTGTTGTAATGTTTACTGTGGGGTTTGCTTGTCATTGTGTGAATAGTTTTTTGATGTGTGCGTTTTATGAAGTTTTTAAAGCTCGGCGCGGGCACATGCGCGACACTTCCTTGTTTATACATGCTCTGTACACCGTGTACCCTCCACACTCAATTGTTTACTTTTTAATATTTAGGTACACATTTAAAAAGCCTTTGTTAATTAATGTATGTGGATTAACTAATATGTTTTTTTAATCACTGGGATTTGTAAAACTTTTTGTTAACCTTATATTACAAGTGTCTAGCGAGACGTGGTGACGTGCGAACGCATATTACCTTTTAACGCTTTTTGCTATTATAAATAGTACTTATTATTTACTAGGATGGATATAAGTAGTGAGGATGCGGAGAAAAGTTATTCGGACATATTAAAGGAATGTGAACGGGAGATGGAGGAAATTAACCGAAATGCAAGTAATGAGAATTCGTGGCATGTTGGAAAAAGAATAAGAGATAAAAGTGAAGAAAGCAGTGAAGAAGGTGATATAACAGTAAGGAGAAATAGAAGGAAGCCAAAAAGATTCATAAGGAGTGATTCTATCGAGGTAAATATCACACAAACCATTTCTAACACAGTTGAACAAACTCAAATTGAGGGTAGTTTTGAAAAACATGAAAATTGTTTAACATCACTGCAAATGCTACCCAAACAAATGGCTTTAGCAAAAATGTTGCAGAAAAAAGGTATACAAGGTATTATAAAAATAAAATATAAATCTCCTTACAAAATCTTTGTCCAATTTAGCAATAAAAAACAGGCTGAGAGTCTTTTTGATTGTCAAACATTTAAAGATCTTAATATACGGATGCAATTTACAAATCAGCCTATGCTTGCTTATGGTGTTATAAAAAGAATTGATTCAGATGTCTGAAAAAGAAATATTAGAATGCATACAACGCTCATCACAAATAATTTCGATAAAACGATTAAAACGTATTGATTCTAACGGTGGATGGATTGACAGCGAAACCGTGAGGGTCTGTTTTAAGAATAAAACTTGCCCTGAATTCGTATATGCGTTTGGATGCAGGTTTCCCGTAGAACGTTATATTTTCCCAGTTAGTCAATGTTCTAATTGTTGGAAATTTGGACACATTACAAGATACTGCCCAACTAATAATATTGTTTTCCCAAAATGTGGTAAACATCACCCTAACTGTGAAATCAAATCGTTTGTTTGCCCTAACTGTGAAGGTTCTCATATAGCATTAGATAAATCATGTCCGTCATATTTGAGCGAAAAAAGGATACGTATTTTAATGAGTGAAGATAATGTTACGTACAAAGTGGCATTAGAGCGTTTTTTAAACTCGCGGAAGGATAGTAAATCTCACCAAGAAACTACCAATACATATAGCAAAGAAAAGAAAAAATCTTTATATCAAGAGGAAGTCGCCGAGATGGTTAACCCATCCCTACCACGCATAAATGACCAAGATAATAACAAAGTATGCCCGTCCTCTTGTAGTTATAGTGAAGCTGTAAAAAAAAATCCAACAGAAAACCTAAAAGTAAGCTAAAGAATTGAGTTATGGAAACGGAATATAACGAACAGGATCAGCAGCACAGAAAAGAGGTAATAAACGAAGATATAAGTGAAGACTTTGTATTTAGAAAAGAAAGAATGATGCAGGTACAGAGTTTACTTAAAAAAATTAAAGACATTTTTTTTTGAAAAATAAGACAACTATAGAGAAAATTACAGAACTTACGACAGTAATTTATGAAGAATGTAAGTGTTTTATTTTGAATAATTTTTGTGAAAATGATTTTATAAAGGCTATATTTAATTTATATAATGGATAGAAGATGTATTAAACATACAATTAATATATTACAATGGAATGCACAAAGTTTGTAGCCTAAATTGTTGTGTTTTGATTCTTTATTAATTCGCGAAAAAATACACGTAGCAGTAGTCAGTGAAACATGGTTAAATACTGACCGTCACATATATCAGGGGATTCAATATATATAGGCGAGACAGGTTTAATAGTTACGGAGGGGTAGCTATATGTGTACATAAATCATTGCAGTCTAAACTGAGTCCTATCTTGTTAAAAAATAGTGGTGTTGAAGCAGTTAATGTTCAAATTTTTAATTGCAATGATCTCCAAAATATATATATATTTTGTTATATGATAGCCTGTTTTCAATAACGCTTAAAAAACATTGATTGCTGGAGATTTTAACGGACACCACACCAACTGGTCCTACAAAACAGACCAAAGAGAATCAAGCTGGTTAATGGATTAATAAAAAGTACTGCGCCGGATATTACATTCGCCTCATCAGATATAGTTACAAATTTTAATTGGCAGGTTTTTAATGAAAATCTTGGTAGCGATCACATGATAATTAAGATGGCTATAAACAACAACCATGAACAATATATGCGAACTTCAGAAAAGTTTAATTTTAAAAGTGCTAACTGGAAAAAGTATAAAACAGTATTAGATGATTCGTTTGCAGATGTAAGTAGTTTAGATAGAATTAATGTTCAGCAATTGTATGACTATCTAGAGCAACAAACTAACTTAAGTGCTAATAAAAGTATACCAAAAATTAAAGTATGCTCCAACCCATTAAATAATTTTGAACCGAAGAAATATTGGAGCCTCTTGCTATCTGAAGCAGTAACTTTGCGACGTTTAGCATTAAAAGAGTTTAGGAGGAATCCTACCCCTGACAACCTCATGAAACTTAATGAAAAGACTAAAGAATCATATAAATTAATTCGTAAAGCTAAGTTAGAAAGCTGGCACCAATTCTGTGATAATATTAATGAGAAGACTTCCGTGTCAGCAATGTGGAGTAAGATGCAGTGGGTAAAACACCACCGCAAGCCTTATTTTTATGCGTCAGAGAGCGAACAAAAGGATTTACTAAGTTCTTTAACCCCAGATTTGGTCCTAAATTGTAAACCTATGATTGAGTCCAGTAACAGGTTATTAGAATCTCCATTTACCTTGCAAAAACTAAAATCATGTATAAAGAAGAAAGATACTGCTCCGGGTAGCGATGGGGTGACGTATTCTATGGTGTATAATTTTATTTATTTTATTTTATTTTATTTTAAAACTTTATGCACACATGTACAACGGCGGGCTTAATGCCCAAGGTATTCTCTACCAGCCAACCTTTGGATGGTGTAGAAATTTTGTGGAGTAGATGCATTGTGGTGGGAAAAAAATATATATTCGTGAAGTTACAATATATACATAAAAATATAAATAAATATATATACACAGTAATATATAAAGTTTATATATACATACACTATGATACACACTAATACATAAACTTACATACGTACACTGTGAGTAGCTACTAAGTTGTTTACTAATTAAGGCTTTCCTGCCATCTGGTAAAAAGGTGGTTTTTTTACATTCTTCTTAAATGAGTCACGGCTTGTAGACATCCTGATTTTGAGTGGGAGCGTGTTCCACAGCATTACAGCCTGCACAAAGAATGAAGAGTTCACAAAATCAGAATTGTGAGATAGACACAATAATTTTCCTGTCATTGTAAAAAAATATTTACTCAATTTATATAGCCTAATCTTTTGTAGTGGCGAAGTACCTAATCAATGGCGCAAAATTTTTATTGTTACCTAAAGCTGGAAGTATGAACAATATCGAATTAAAATTGAGGCCTATATCCTTAATGTCATGTCTTTGTAAAATATTTCATAATATATTAAATAAAAGAATAGAGTGGTACATAGAAAAAAGAAATATATTACCTTCTTATACAAGGGGATTTAGAAAAGGACAATCTACTTTGGATAATTTAGCCAGACTTATCTCTCATATTCAGATTGGGTTTCCCAACAAATTGCCGACGGTTTCTTGTTTTATTGATATAGAAAACGCCTACAATAATATATTAATTGACAAAATGATATGTTTACTAGATCAATTAGGGCTAGGGAAAAACATTTGTAATTATCTGTGGTCTTTTTTAAGTTCAAGATGTCTTATCATTAAAAACCGCTCTGATGATCAGATAATTGATGCCAGGTGGACCGGTATGGGATTAGCATAAGGTGATCCCCTATCGCCTTTGCTATTTAACTTAACGACCTATAATATATGTCAGCTTATTGATGTTTGGGATGTGGTAGTCTCGCAATACGCCGATGATTTTGTTTTTTATATAAGTCACAGCAATCTAAACTTTTGTCAAGACAGATAACAAAGCGTTTTAAATACAGCGGTCGAAAATTTGAATACTGTTGGACTTTCTATCGCTTCAAATAAATCAAAAATATGCATCTTCAGGAGAGGTCATAAAAAAGTAAATGTTAAAATTAACATCAACAATATAACCCTTATATGTGTTGAGAATTATAAATACTTGGGATTTTGGTTAGATCGAGCGTTATTGTGGAGCAAACATATTAATGAAACATTATGTAAAATTTCAAAATTAATAAATATGCTTAAAATATTGTGAGGTCCAAGTTGGGGTGTTCACCGTAAACATTTGCGTATTCTGTACATATCTCTGATAAGAAGTAGAATTGATTATGGTAGTTTTCTTTATGATAATAGTGCAAAAACTCATGTACTCAAACTTGACAGAATTCAAAACCAGGCTTTAAGAATAGTGGGAGCATTCATTAAAAGTACACCCATACACGTGATGGAGTCGGAGCTCAGTATACCTCCACTACACATGAGACGACTATATCTGGCCTATAAATATTACTTAAAGAGTATATCCTGGACAAACAACACAACAACAACACTTTTAGAAAGCCTTAGCATGCTAAGATTGAATTCATACTGGCAACGTAAGAAAGTGCCTTTGCTGACTACTGTCTACGATACTTGTAAATTGTTGGAACTACAATCATCCAGCCCCTTAGAAATGTTTAGTCTTGACATATGGGCTATATAGGATTGGAAGACATTGTAAAATTAGATTTGGACGTTACTCACAAAAAAGCCAAAAAAAACATGGAACCAAAATCGCTTAAATCTGAAGTTCCTGACGAGATTCATAATAAATATAGTGGCTGGCACCTGATTTTTACCGATGGATCAAAAAGCGACTATGGTTGTGGGGCTGCGTACTTTGACGCATGCCACATGACGTCGGCTATTTTGAAAGTGAATTGTAACACAACAATTATGGCATTGGAACTTATTGTAGTCTCAGAAGCCATTGGTCAGGCTATGAATCGAAATAACGAAAAAATTGTAATTTTAACGGATAGCAGAAGTGCTTTACAACATTTAGCTCGATGCACCTCTGGGTTCAGAGGTGCACCGATAGCTTATGAAATATTGAGGCAAATCATTTCATTGAATAACGACGGGAAAACCTTGATGCAATGGATGCCTTCGCATTCAGGGCTTCGTGGTAACGAGAAGGCTGACGAGTTGGTTAAACAGGCAGCTAGAGAAGGTATTGATTATAATATTAAATTACTGTATTCCGATCACCTTGGCTATATTAGAAAAATATGTTATAATAAATTTAAAGAATATTTTGATAAAAAAAGTACAGAAAAAGGTATTTGGTTTAAGACAATTCAGCATCAGCCTTCTCGCGTACCCTGGTTCATTGATAGCAAAGTGAACAAAAATATTATTGTTGTGGCGCATAGACTTCGCTCAGGACACTATCCGTCTAGGAAGTTTGGACATCTTATGAAGAAAGTAGATACACCGGACTGTGAGATATGTGGGACTCTTGATGATGTCCAACACTTGCTGACGGAGTGTGTCAAGTATCGAACACAAAGGGAAGCGTTGGTGCGTAAATACGATTTAAATATTTATGATATTGGTATGTTTATTAACATTTTAGGAAACCCAACCTCAAATGCTGCACTTGACTTATTCGGAATGTTTACGTATCAAAAGCTTTGACTTGAGTTTATATATAGAATATAACTTAGGATAAGGTACGATGGGACTAACATGTTACCATGTAATAAAAGTATCTAAACTAATAAAGATTTAAAAAAAACCTTATATTATTATTTAGCAACGAATTTAATGAAATTCGCGAAACATAGTTGAGATAACAGTAAACTAACAAATATATAGAAATGACATCTCTCAACACCAAGTTTAGTTTTCAAAATAAAATAATTCAACCAAAAACACTAGCATGTCCCTTATATTATAAAATCAATCCCCTTAGGGGACTGATTTTATATTCCACCTACTTCTAGATGTACAATTTGCTCAGTATTTGATACAAACACATACAAATTCATGTTATCTATGTCTCCTTTACATATAGCAGAGCGTAATTCTTGAAACTTCCAGTTTCTTTGGAGCGTGCGGTCTGAGCGGCCACAACGGGACTCGTTTTGTTATTGCCCTTTGCCTCACAAACTCGCATCGGCGTTTGTTTGTCACCACAACTTTGATCTATCTCTTACAACTACACGTTTGAAGGTTGTCATCACGGCTGTAGTATAGGATAGTGTGGTTCATTATTATTGTCACAGTTATGTTTGTCCTGTGACTCTGTGGCGACTTCCACATACAGCGCAACAACATAAAATAAAATATATAACAGCGCCATCTACCGAAGAAACAACGAACTACGGAGCAACGAAGAAAACTAAGAAACTACCAATCCTACGTCGCGTAACAGAAATTCTCGCGCCGATTAACATATATACAACTTCCCAACATCAACCCTTGGGCAGTGGCCCGCCAGGCATGATCACCTCGCCTGGTTGGAAGATCCTCCCTTTGTGTTGGAGGAATATGTTACCCGGTCCTCCACAGTGGTGAACCCGACGTGATTGGAAGCAGCCTTCGTAGGATCAGATCAACAGCAGAGCGCCACGATCATGTTCACTCCCACAGCAAGTCTCAGCCAGCCAGCAACCTCAGCCTCAACAGGGATACACCACATGCAGGAAGCAATCGCTCCACCCTGGTTTACCCCTACGGCCTCAACAGCGTCTAGGCACAGCACACTGCAACTACGGTCCATGTAAGCATAGCATTTCTCTCCCGTCTATGCAGCAGCCAGCCACTACGCAGCAATCGCCCCGACTCACTGGGGACCTCACCGCAGCACCGCGCACCGCATGCGATCCCGACTCACTGGGATCAGCGGACTTCAGCCCCGACTCACTAGGACTAGCGGCATTCAGTTCCGACTCACTGGAACTTGCGGCACTCAGTTCCGACACACTGGAACTACTCAATCCTGGCAACTGGCAAGCTCCGCAACAGCAGACTCATCCAGATATCAACCTCCGGTCTTGGAGGGGAGTGATGTGGCGACTTCCACATACAGCACAACATAAAATAAAATATATAACAGCGCCATCTACCGAAGAAACAACGAAATACGGAGCAACGAAGAAAACTAAGAAACTACCAATCTTACATCGCGCAATAGAAGTTCTCGCGCCGATTAACATATATACAACTTCCCAACATCAACCGTTGGGCAGTGGCCCGCCAAGCATGATCACCTCGCCTGGTCGGAGGATCCTCCCTTTGTGTTGGAGGAATATGTGATCCGTACCTCCACAGCTCTAACTATATTACGAAGATTTTGACACATTCTTTGATATAAATATGCCGAATGTAAAATGATTTAGTATGTGTTACAATTTATTTCTATTTGGTATAAGCCAATTAAAGTAACAGGATTATAATCGTGATTAATTTACTGCTCGTGCTCGTCTATATATCCCTCCTACCTAATCTTTACAGAACTCGGTAAATTACTCTCGCGTAAATAGGATTAAAATTATATATGGCGTGCTAAATGTAACTTTTTAATACGCCTCTGTCTACTGTCTTATGGATACAGGTCCGTAAGAATGAGGTTTATATATTATTTTCCCGTGATTACGTCATTGTTGTGTGATCACAATGGAGGCGCGCCATTGTAGTCACGTGGCTAGCGCCGACACCGCCGCCCTCACCTCATTCTGTAAGCGAAATAAAACACTGGTGATTGAGGCATACAAAGCCGCTAAATTATTTATTAATATGTGTTATTATTTTATGAGTTATATGTCAAATATATATTATATATACTATATATATACAGTTAAAACCGGATATAACGACATTGAAGGGATCGCATATTTCGGACGTTATATCCGATAGTCATTATAAGCAATATACAAAAGTACATATTAATAGTCATATGTCTGTTTGTAGTATGGGGATAGTAAAATATAAGTAAAAGAAATAAAAAAGTTTACCATGAAAAAATTAAGAGCCTACAGTGCAGTTCACAGACTAAATTTAGTTTTTAAAGTAATCGGTTATTTTAGTCTGTTTTTTTGTAAGCTGAGTCTCAAATATATTTGAATTTACGTTTCATTATCGTCAAGGTATCATCAGTATTAAACTGGTCGTTAATAGTTAAAAATTTTTGCAAAACTGTTATAGCGTTGTGAGACTCCTTATTATAATAAATAAAATAAAATAAATAAATAAAAAATAAAAGAGTTCTTGAGTAAAGACCGCGTCTCAGCAAACGTAGTGTAGGACATCCACAGGCCAGGTAGAGCGATGATTTGCGCAAGACGGTTGGCAGGAGCTGAATGCGAGAAGCCATAGATCGAACTAAGTGGCGTGAAATTGGAGATGCCTATGCCAGCAGTGGACTGCGATAGGCTGATGATGATGATGATGATAATAAAATAAATAAATAAGTAAATATTTTCGGACATTTTAACCCACAACGCCATCTAGTCCCAAACTAAGCAGAGCTTGTACTATGGGTACTAGACAACTGATATTAATACATATATACTTTTTTTTGTAAATACATAATATATATAATATTTTCCATATTTAAAGTGTCTGTTGGATAACACATTTTCTTATGACAACTCCCTCACTAAGAATATTTTTGTGTCGCGGAACATCTTACAAACTTACATTAAAATCATACAAAGTGTTTTTCCATATTGAGTTTGAATCCACAACACTCAGCGCAGTAGAAAGCCTACTAAAGCCTCTAGTCCATTCTTGCAGCAATTTATAAATTAACAATACATAAGCTACGAGTACATCATCAACCTTAGTTGGAACGTGAATCGAATTTTATGAAAACAAATTGCCATTCGTGAAACGATTGTTTTGCCGGCATTCGTAACGACCCGAGCAGTGGTCCAGCGGAGAACTAGCAGCGATTGTACCGCACTGCACTTGTCACTGACGTCCGAGCGGTGCCGCAGACAACAGCACGCGGCGACATCCCACCCTTTCGCACACCTTTGGCCAGTTTTAGTTGGCATTGCAGATGATTACACTGTATATACCGCTTCACTGTCTGCAGTTTAGCTAAGAACTTACTAACTGGTTTTGGTCAATCTTATTTTATAGTGCGAGGAACTTGCTGTACGATTTCACAAACAGTCTTGTCTCTGCATATGTGTTGGCCCGAGTGGAGAGATAACCACAGAAGGCCAATGCCAAGCAATTCTTTCTTTGTTTTTCGCCGGGATAGTGACTTGAACGGAGGCCCTGTCCCGAAGTGGCATTCAAAAGGAGGCAACGCATTTGATTCTCTTAAGGTTTGGCGGTTGTCATTGACCTTCAAGCGACCAGTCTGTTGATTTGCTCCATGTTCCACAAAACTGTAAAACATATTCACTGAGATAATGAACCTTCGTTAGTGGTAAATTCTGTTACCCCAAGTAATCCCAAGTCCCGAGACCTAGTCACTACACTATCGTTGTTTATTTTAATACTTTATTCGGCAGCACGTAATCGTGTTTGTCGGTTCAGGACCCGTGAATAAAATGTCATATTTAGACGTCCTACGCAGACTCCATGATTAAATTAGTGGCCGCGATATCTAGACCATACATTACTATAGTCATTACGCAAATTGCGAAATATACTAAACGAGTGCAGCCAATCTCCTTCACAAAGGAGCGCAATCAAAACCACGTTGTCTGTAAACAGCAATAAAACATAGAGTATAACAAATGAAGTGATCGACGGTCTCCGCCACGGCTCTCCGGAGCGCGGTGCACCTCGAGATTTATGACGAGGATCTCCGCCGTGTTTTATGAAGGTTACGATGCGCACTTTAGTTGTAAATATAAAATTTTGCTTTTTACAATCTTCGTATTTACATTTGACTTGTTTATTGCTTTATAATAAAACATTGTTATCGTAATTTGAGTTACAGAATAGATTTAAGTTGTATTATTTCGCATTCTTTCGATTTGGGTCCTTCTAGACATTATTATAGTTACTGGATAGATGCACAAGGACTCATCAAAGGGATACAAACGAATCACATTAATCACATCAGTTTCAAGACAATTATAGTTGAAGAATTGATCAGTTCTAAATGTTAGGTGCAAAGAGTTACTAAAAAAGTTATAAGTAAATTATCACAATATGAAATTACAATATATTCTAAGCATTTGTGAATATATATTCATACATAGACTTTTCATAATCGAATTCTCTAATTTTGGCATTCAAATTATTAGGTTTGCAGTTCGCAGCAAACTGCAGCGGCAATATCGACGCTCTACAGAATAACAATGCTTGCACAATTACGTAACTAACACTTTCCTATTGAAATTAGCCGCCGGCCGGGCGACGCCGGACGCCGTCACCCACTGAGAGGCACAGGTTAAACTTTCCAGAGCGTCTGTACATTAATATTTCACCAAATCTGTTTGAGTTTCGCTAAATTTGCATTTATATTGGATCCTTCGCGTCTTTTTCGGCAACGTTCGGTGACGCTCTCATTTTTATTCGACTAACTGTCTATGGACAGTAAATAAACTCAATGAATACCCTCAATCCACTTTAACTCTTTTTCTTGAACGTTTTATCATTACAATACAAGTAGGACAAATTTAAAAAAAAATGTTATTAGTGCAAAAATCAATATGAATTCACTTATGGAACCTTCATGTCTCATTTTTGGATTTTACTTCTTATTTTAATATACTTAGTCCGCTGTATAAAAGATTATGGAGAGTTAAATCGAACGTACGAACAATAAATGAAGCGTTACGACGCAGCGCTTTGTCTTTAGAGTTATGTCGTCTAACAAACTATTAATTTAAACAACGCTAGAATGCTTATTATTAGGGATAGTTTTCTAGTGGCTAAAATGACGTGAGCGCCGTGAATTTCATTGCGTTTACGCGTTTCGTACAAGGTGTGGCAGTGTGAGGGCGCAACGTGCAAAAGCGCACGTCAGTTGTCGTGCTTCCAACCTGTTTATATATTTATGAATGTGTATTAAAAATCACCTTACTGTTGAATTACTTGCATATTCGTTCAAATGTGTAAGGGTGCATCATTGACACTTGGGTCAAGTCAACACGGGAATCAAGACAGCCTGTCAAAGCCAACGTGTGATACTGCCGTTGACTGCGGTGGAGTAGAACGTCTTAGAAACTGTGTCGCTTTTCGTAGTTATCTAAGCTATCACCCGAGGTGATACAGTAGACAATTTAGATTGTCTTTGTTATGTAATTGCAAGACACTGACATGTGCTACCCGCAAGATAAGTTGCGACAGACACAATAAAATAGTGTATAGACATTGTATGAATGCATAGTGTAAATCAGTATCTACATGTTTCGCAGCGTGTTATTTAGCTTTATATATGAACTTATTTATTGCAACAAAGCAAGACAATAGTTTGTTAGACACAAGAACATTAATAAGTTAATTCCATTTTATGTATTGAATATCCAATTTTGATAAAATACATTTGAATCTTAGAAAACTGAACTCAATTATGATAACGTAAAGGATAAGGATGATATATTGCGTTTGAATACCGGAGATACCTGTATGAACAAATATTCTTACTGATCTTAGAGCTTAGCTAGGTATACGATATTTTATGAGACCACAATGGGTTGACCTAAGACGGTCGATAGTTTAGGTGTAAGAAATTAATTCGTTTGAAATTGGATTGACTACGTTGTTGTTGAAAGTAAACGAGGTACATCCCGACCTTGGAGTATTCCTTAGAAACTTTACACGACTGGTTAGATTCTAAAGCCTGGTTGAAACAGTAGAGTCAGATTGCATTAAACAGCACGTTACGTATTCATCAATTAAAGTTGTAAATAAAAATAAAAATGCAAAAGAGAACACCCCGAATTTCGTGTTTAATAGATATTAATCCGTACGGCTTTCTGGGAAAGCGATGAACATTTGTCTCGTCTTGTTTGTACTAAATTAATGTCCTTTGTGATATCGTCACACACAAATATTTGCGCTAAACAATACCAATAAATGTGTTTACTCAACTTATAAGGTTTGGCACAGGGTGGTACTCACTCTATGAATTTATTTATTACCTGATTTGTTTTGTTTATATGAAAATGAAAAAAATTAAAAGAGGTTGCAGATGTTGCAATCAAACTGACATTTAATTTACTCAACTGCGCCAGCACCACCAGCTTGCTTTATTTATTATTTAAAATGGTACACATATTTGTATAAATCGTTGACATTGCTATGTCTGTAAGCTTCTTAATGTGTACCCAAATAGCTGTAATCGTAACGAAAAACCATCATCCTAGTAAGTGATTACACTGCAAAATATATTTTTAAATTAAGTTTGACGTACTTTTTTAGTGAATCTTTGTGATTTTTTTCCGAGCTTAGTTTTTTATTTGTTATGCCCATTAATTTTGTCATTATATTAGCATTATTCAGTTAAAGAATAAAATTGTACACTTAATATTAAATTTTCGCAGTAGAGAGTTGAATTGTATCTGCGATCAGGGTCTGCCTCACTAAATAGACCCAAAAATTAGTCCCTATTACTTTGCCATTTAAATGTACCCAAAATGTTGTGGCAGATTAACAGTCATTTTATAACAAAAAATATAATTGAAGCTATATCTGCAGGCTCGTCTAATAGCATATGCCTACGGTGTTCCAATACATTTTTTATCAAAACAAATTTTTCATGTAATATCATTCTTCGGCGACATTGAAAAGTAATATTATTTTTCAACCAAATCTTTAACGGTATAATTTTTTATGGAATAGGGGCTAACGAGCAGAGTATCGTTGATGGTAAGAGAATACCGCCGCTGGTATCCACACGTAACACGAGAGACGTTACAAGTGCGTTCCAACCTTTGAGGGATGCTAGGGAATGGAGACAGTGTTGGAGTATGGGCCTTCTGTATCCTCACTCATTCGGTGAAACACAGCGCAAGCGCTGTTTCACACTGGTTTTCTGTGAGGCATGTGGTGGTGTTCGGATTTGTGGGAGGGACAAGAGAGAAGCCGATTATAAACTGAGCGAAGGTTTCTATCGTAGTTAGAGCATAGACATCGTAGGTACGGAGCAAGGTAAGTAGGTGAAAAATGTGAATTAAGAAATGAAAATAGTTAGGTAAGTTCACGCTGATTGCGCCGTAGGGAAACAGGCAACCATTTAAACTGAGAACGAAAAGCAGACACATGATCATACTTCCTAAGATTGAAAATAAATCGAATGCAGTTATTGAGAAGGCGGTCTAGTTTATTAAAGACAGCAACATACATCACCATAGACGATTATTGGTATTGTTAAGGTCTGCATAAGGGTAATTTTAGTTTTTGGAGGTAAGAAATTCTTAAGACGATACAACAATCGCAGGTTACGTTACTTTCTGACTCAAGCAGGTAACCTGAGCTCGCCAATCGAGGGTTGAGGGGATAAGTAAACCTGAGATCTTTGACTGCAGAGCTGAATGGAATAACTAAACTCTTAAAAGTAACCGGTGAGATAGATGTGGTATCCAATTTGCTCATTATACGAATTAATCCTTGATGAGGCTAAAGGAAGCTATGTATTCGCTGCTAAAGATACAAGAAATATTAATAGTTCTTTGACGTTGTTAACAGGTCTCAATAATAACACTTAAAGTAACACGTAATATTTAAAGTAAAAAAACCGGCCAAGCGCGAGTTAGACTCGCGCACTGAGGGTTCCCTACAAACCTAGGTAGTAGGTATATTATATGATGTAGTTACATATATACCTACTACCTAAGGTTGTTAGTTAACAATTCAAGCTTTTCACAATTTTTCTTTTATCTGTGCTATAAGATGTTGCTTCGAACCAAATTTCCAGATTCTGAGTTCACCTGTAGGTTTTGATTCCCTTGCAAGCGTAGAACATTTACAGTATAACCGGCTGTATCTTTTGATTGCGTTGGCTTAGAAGTTTAACTGTTTCGCAGCTCTAAAGAACAATAAATTCGAGTATATCATATGAGTTTCAGCTTGATACTTCCACGCGTTCCTGAGAAAAAAGGTCTTGACAGACTGATAGACGGGCAACTATAAGGATTCCGATTTTTTCTCTTATGTACGAAACCCTAAAAACAAAGTAATAAAAATGCACTATCAAGAACTGCTACATATAAAGTGTGATAAGGTGGATAGATGCAGTGTAAGACATGGTGGAACATTTTATCTTAAATACATTTCTTATAAAGGATTGTTGCAACAGGCGAATTTATTAAAATAATACATCGATGCAGAGCATTGAGAGTGTGCGTGTAGGCCCGAGGTTGTAAGTTTACTCGCGTGTTCAGCTTATAGGCCATACATTTACAAACAATTACGTCCGCGAGAGGCCCGCGGGGGGCCATCCAACATTGTGTGCCCCTGCGGAACAAATCGGGCTCGTGCCGTGTGTTCCCATGCGCTCCCCGCTGCGCACTTAGCGTCCAACTTTGTTCTCTGAAACCGCTACTAAATCTACTAGGAACACAATGAAACGAGAATAAATCACCTACGGTGTCTTTCTAAGTAGTAGTATCGTGGTTCTAATATATTCAACACGTACTTGTATTTTATATTAAAATATAAAATCAGTTTAACGAATATTTCGAAGCAAGTGTTAAAGTCAAAAGTAATAAATTTTGTCAAATTTAATCTAAAGAAAATAATAGACTTAAGAACTTTCTGCCAACGAAAACCAAGCTAATGCTTATCCAGAATAATATTCCAAGTAATTGACTATGGTAACGTGTACTACTTTGACCTGAATGCAGATCTACTCAATGAGTTTGGCCATGTTCTCAACAATTTCATTCGTTTCGTTTTCAACTTACGGAAATATGATCACGTGTCTGAGTATCGGTCTTATTTGAAATGGCTTCCAATTCGCGAACGGAGACAGACACGGGCGTTAACTACCCTTTATTCTTTGCTCTGCTCTTCAAGCTTCAAATTATTCTATTTCAGTATCTAGGTTTAAACCAGATTAAGAACCTTAGGTGTTCCAAAAGTCTTCTTTGTACATGCTGTTCTACTATGGAACGAGCTTCCTCTCGAAGTCAGGATGGCTAAAACTAGGCAAAGTTTTAAACACTTGTGGTGTAACATTTCCTGCTCACCCTATCAGATCCATTCCTTGATGTCATTATACTGTCATGTATCATCCATCATTATATTGTTATAGTTAACTGATGTTTTTAGTTTTGTGCATCTATTTTGTTTTAAGCGACTGGTAGAAAATTCCCAAGGCATTAAGTCCACCTTTGTCACTGGTAACACAATGTGCATAAAGTATAAATAATAATTAAAATAAATAAATAAATTGATTCCTTTTCAATGTGTGCGTATATCACACCTTAAATATTTAAGATTTATTAAAAATTAAGACAAGATTTTTTATATTTAATTAATTAACTCTGCTGAATTTATTTAGAAATACTATTTAACATTCACCTGTCACCTAAACTAACTTATTAAAGTAGATCTGAAGCTTGTTTGTTCCATAATACATCCATCCATAATCTTTGGAAAGAGTGCGCCAAGATTCGCGTGGCACCATTGGCAAATATCTACACACTTATATATTGTTAGCAACTGCTTAGAATCTGCAATCTATCTGACTGTTATGTATTTCAATTACTTCATTTTTTACCACAAAACTTAAGTCCTACTAAGCTCAGTTTATATCAGAGTGCACGCCAGTCGCATCCTCGGGATGACTGTACCCGTCGGCGACGTCACGCGATGGATGGGACACCTGCGCGATTTATATCACAGCCATAATGGTTTTTAGGAGTCGTACCTCAACGACACTCGACAAAGCGTAGCAGCGCCGAGTGGAAAGTGATGTATGTTCCATTGCAATATCCGGGATCTGAGTCAGCGAGGATTTAGTTAGTCTTATACTAGGTAATAGGATACACGTTTTGCTTTAGTCACTTGTAGGTTAGGGTACGCTCGATAACTGCTACAATTTTTTATGCTTGTTTTAGATACTTTAGTATTTTATAATAGTAATAGGCAAGACAGCAGGGCAGGACTAAGAGTTACAGGATTTATGGAGATTTTCAAACTTCAACTATAAAATAATATGTTCTTAGGATTTAATTAGAACACATATTTCCTTAGTTAATTAATCGATAGCAAAAGATCAAGTTGAAGTTATAATTACAATGCTATCTAAGAAGCATCAGTCTTACGTTGCACTTAGTGTAGCACTCAATAACCACACCATTTTGTAGAAATGACGTGTCAATGTGGGTTTTTATTATAATCAGACTTACTAATTATGAGTTACTTTTGTTTAACAGCCAGGCGATATGTCAAGAAGTAGACTCTGTTAAAACACAGACTATAAAGGCTGCTGACGTTTCTTGTTGTGTATGTTATATGAATGTGTGTCATATGTATTAAATAACAATTTTTTTGTTTAACAAAGATTGTTTAGTAACACTTTACTGCAAAATGTTATGATAATTGGTTCCGTAAATATAATAATACATACTGATATTACAAATTAGAAACAGCTGCGCTTATTTCAGTGAAAGGCAAGAATATAGTTTGATCTTGAGGAAGGACGAAGGCTACTGTACCTACTAGCAAGCGAGCTAGCGAGTAACTTGAGTCGGTCGGAGCCACGCACAAATAGTAGTTCGCATATTAAAATCTATTTTTAAATATTTATGGGTAGTTAGGCATAAGCGGTGTTATTATATAAATTGGCAATCAAAAAGTTTTCAATTTATGTTTTACATGCAGACTAAGACCTGTGAATGCTCATTAATGGGTGAAATAAAAAAAAATACTTTGTTTATTTCTATAGCCACAGGCAACAGGCGGTCTTGTGAAACGTTTACGACTAAAAATTGTACTTAGTTGTGCGTTGTTGGCTTTACTATATGTGGCTTATCACTTTTATTTTAGTAAGGCACCGGTGGCCGCTATAATTAAACGCAGATTATGATGGACTAAATGTAGTGGTGCAGCTGGTAAATGAATAAGCCCGCCATGAATACCGAGTGGGTCTGACTTTCGAGGTGGGTACACCCTTTTCTTGAAGGTTTTTCGGTCATTATACAGTCCACTGCTGGACATAGGCCTCTCCTCAGCAAGGCAGTTTTGGCGCATTATAACCACTCTGCGTCTGCTCAAGTCAGGGTTTGTTTTAAGTTTTTCCTCTCTTTGCAGTGCCATTGTTTTAAGCTGTGTACTTTGATTCCTCATTCGCCTCCTGTTGGATCAACATTCTAATTATAACTCGACATTTCACATATCATTGGTACTGCTACCAGGTTTTGCTAGTCCCTCATCATCCTCTTAGCGTTGTTCCCAGTTGCTTCCATTCTGTATCCCGGGGTCCGCTTTCCTACTTCTTCTTCTCCACTTTGCCCGGTCTTCGGACGTTCCTTGGCAGTCCATTAGCATGCATGTAACCCTATACGACGTCAAGCTGTCAAGTCGACTCGGCTAGTTTTTGCTAGGGCAAAAGCTAGTATTTCAAAAATTTGGTGCTTATGACGAGGGAGTTTGATTAGTCAGCTCACTGAATGACATTTTCCTTGATGACATAAGATAAAATGTGTAACACAGAATATTTCAGTACATCCTTGTAAGCATGTAAAATTATAAATATTTAATTTTATTGATCTCTTAGTTGATTGAAGTTCAAACACTTTCTTTACTTTTTGATATCTGGATTGTCTGTATTTTACCGTCTACTAATTCATTTGATATTTGACAATTACAATTATTACCCTGAGCACAGGAGCATGGACAGAATTATTGTGTTTATGATATTCAATAGCGTGTGGCTGAGTTGTACTGGTAAGTAGAGCAGCATAGTGTGTTTCTCTTTCTAGCTAAAATATTGGTACAATTTCACTCTTATGCTTACAAAGCTATTTTAAGCGTAAATATTTAAAAATATCGGTGGTACCGCGCTGAGTGTAGTTATTATAAGTTGGTTCGTCATAAACGCTAATTATCAGGCCCACATTTTTTGTGGTTACCCCCTCCCGCCCTCGTCCACAGAGCCCCAGCACTTTACGGTCCCTCGTAAACACACAGCCTATATTCATAACACCGCCGAGAAATAATTAAAATTGAAATAACAAAACCCATTATACGCAAACGAGTAATTACTTTTTATAATGCTTTCACCGGCGCTAGGAGCTGTGGGAATCACCGCGAATCGGAGCGACGCGCCCCGAGTAACTCTAGGTACCATTCACAATGTTCGTTGCAATTTCAGGTTTCATAAACTGTTTTCTGATTTTATTTGAAGTTCTAATATTTTTAACTAGATATATAAAAATATATAGCGCAGAGTGGCGCGGCAACGCGGAGCGGGCCATGCACGGAGTGTCACGACCCCGTTTCTCTCATTTATTAAATTGTTCCTTTCCCCGCTTAGGTACTTTTATACAAAATGTCATCGTAACCTAGCGGGACTCGTAATCACCGGCTTTCTTAATAAACACCGCATAACAGAAGTGGATAAAAGTTGACAATTATGGAAAATGGCGGCTCGCGCTAATCGAGTTTAACGGCGTAAGAGAGCTCTTTTTGTTCCGTCGCCGAGGACTAGTACAACGAGGTTGTGGCAATTTGTTGTTAGCGAGTGCATAACTCGGTTAGCTTGCGCCGCCGACAGAGTGCAGCACTTTAATGTCATTGTTTGCTCACCCCGGCCACTCGAATGCAATGCTAGTGCTAAGAAAAGTCCCTTCAAATATGAAGAACTTGAAATTAGCATGTGTACAGAGGCATGCGTACAGATGTATAAAACTATCACTAAAATCATTTAAATGTAATATGAATTTAAATTCAAACTAACCAAATCTTATTTCTACACCACCCGCCAGCAGGCACACATACAAAAACAATAATTCTTTAATACTTTGGTGACAATGTCACAAAATATTAAAAACTTTCTAAAAACACAAAAAAACTGCACTTACTTTTTATAGTATACTGCAAATATACAATTCGTTCCCGTGAACATAGTTATACTAATGAGAAACTAAAAGAAAAAAGAAAAAAGAAAAAACAAAAATAAAAAACAACCAAAAAGAAAACAGAAATACTCTCACAATTATACCAACATAAACAGAACACGTTTTGAGCGTAACGAAACGTAAATAAAAAAAATCGTCAGCATGACAGATGATGAGAAATGAGTGTTGAAAATCTATGATGATTTTTTTATGGGTGTCACAGAACAAAAACTGATATGAGTGTTATTCATATTTGTAGAGGATGAACTGAGTATTGGCCAATGTGGAGGTGATGACCCCCTTTCCATAGAATTTCACTGATTATTTGTTTGTATGAGCTACGCATGAGCATCATTTAGTTCCGTTACTCACCAAGCTCTTGCCTTAAACCACGCTCATACCTACTTATATAGTGTACATTCCCAGTGGACTCAGCCCCACATTTTGACAGACTATCTTGCGTGCAATAACTGTACCGTTTATATCCAACATATACAAATACTTCTACAATATTTTACATCTCAAGAAAATTGTAAAGTTTATGATGAAACCAAATTGACTGCAAATGATTGAGAAATGCAAATGCTTATGTTCTAAGCTTTTAATAAGTTCATATGCAACTATGAATATTTTTACAATATATCTTAAATATACAAAAGAGGAAGGTGACTGACTCAGACACCCAGAGATACTAAGAGGATAAAATAGAGGATAAGAATATCTACTTCGGCGCGATCGAAGCCGCGGTAGAAGCTAGTAAGATATAAAAGCGTATCGTTGCGGAGATGTTGGCGCCTTTTAGATTCGCATGTTCAGCGTTTCTCATACATTCCTACGTCAAAAAATAACGAACGTTTGAGCGTGATGCATGCGTCAGCTTACTGGAGCAGACAAACACACGCTCCGACAAATTACTTACATAAATTGCGCAGATTGGCCGGCGACGCGCGCCTCGCGACGCGTCACACACAATCCAATTTCCCTAATACACGCTCATCGCCTTAACATATTTATACTTCACATTTTTTAGGATTCAAATTAGTTACTGTCACAATATTTTATGAAATATATAAAAGGCAAAACTCTTACAATAATAGACTGAAAAACACTAGACTTGTTAAATTTCATTCCAATTGTTATAGTTATCAAATATCAAATAGTTATAATTCTCATTGTTCCAAGAATTAAATACTACTACTTGTGTTCGGATAGCAAGAGAGACGAGTGACGGACACTGAGAGTTATCGAATCGTTCCATAAGCGCGGTGAAGCTGTACTGTAGTTGTGTGATAAGTTTGAGCGAGTGGCAACCATCGCGCCAACAGCGGGGAAATACTCGTAAGTGAATGAGTGAAAAGTGCTCGCTACTCATGAGCGAAGGCACAGAGCGGGGAGCTCACTGCGAGAGCACTAGTAGCTTTTCACTGAAGAGTCACTTTGGGGGTATCATGTTTCAGTTTCATTAGAATAATACATTTTATTGTGTCTTGATCAAATAAAAACAGATTCCTTTAATAAGACAGCTTTAAATTTTATAATGGTAATATCTTCCAGTGTCTTTTTTGAGCCAGTTATTAAATTCATCATAATTTCATGTTATTCATATAAAACCATCCAAACTTATTATTGATTCAACCTGGAGGTCACAAGTAACTAGCGGAATAATAATGTTATTTAAAAAAACTAAAAATGTTAAACAACTTTAGGTTTTTATTGAGACGGATTTCCTTCGATATTGTTGATCCCTTAAAAAAAATCTTTAAGGGATCAACAATATCGAACAAAACTACACCGAACATAAAACTTGTCGAGTGCTATAAACAACTCAATTATTTAAAAGCCGCAAAAAATTCGTCAGGAGGACTTTGGTGAGGTACAAATGTCTTTATTAAGTTCTCTCATTTTCTCTTTAGTAAAGCGGGAGAGAACCGAATAAAAAAGCTAGTATAAAGTGCAATACAGATTAAATATGTACAGTCTACTGATTCTTAGGCGATTCTACTTTATCTACGATTAGTTTGATGAGGGATGTGGTGGAAAACGTAAATATTTTATTTTGGAAGTGTTGTCGCGTCGATGCGTGATCTACATGCGTCATGTGGAATCGCTTGAAAATATCTGTTTACTTATTTGTATGAGAGACGTATTCGATTAACATCCCGCAGTTTGCGCCACAGTGAGGCGACCGTCCGCCGTTGCACCGTCTGAATTTCATTTAAAGTTACGAAACGAGTTATATAAATCTAATTGGTGATTTATAGTACGACGCTTCAAAGAGTCGCAGCAGAAAATGAAAAGTAATTCGTCTGCGGAGAAAATAGTAAATATGACATTGTGCTGTAACTCGACTCGATGCGGTACGGCCCAGGGTGATGCGCCTTCTGGAGGGAGGTGCAATAAACACGCTGGCCGCAACTATATAGCATTAAGCTCTAAAAGGATTTAAGTGCAAAGGACTCCGATTTTAATTTCAGCTCGATGACAGCTCACGTTCAGTGATGTTATCTTCAAATCCGAGTTTGTTGCCCCTGGTACGTGTATACCGCACGAGTCGGTAGAAATCCTCTTTATTAGTGTTTTGGATTATTCACAAAAAGCTTCGGACAAAAAAGAGTCTTAAATGTTCGTTGTAATGAAATGTACAAGAAGAGCCGCTACAAGTGAGAACTTTGCTTTCGTTTGACATGACGCGAAACGTAATTATTCCAAGTTCACGTATAACGTATTTTTTAACTAAGCCGAACTTAAACTGTCTTCGTAATTTAAGTTATCTACGGAAGTCAACTTTGTTCGTGTACAAGGTGACGTTGGAGTTATTTTAGTACACATAATAGTATCAAGTGGTAATCTTAATGAGACTACATGTTTCAAAGCATATTTGTTGTTTGGTGAAGTCCCCGCGAACATTTGCGTGAACAGATCGAACAATCTTCAATACAGATTAGCCGCTGTCTCGGTGATTGATCGATGGCCCAACTTTGCAAGTTATGAACGACCTCCTTCCTGGATCTGTGAGTGAGGAGGGGCTTAATCGCATACCTTGGGTTCATCTGATGCTACTACACTACACAATGGTTGGTTAAGATACTGGTATTACTCTCATATAACATTAAATGTTACTTCACAATCCTTTCTGATTTAATAATTTTTAAAACCGCTTTTGTACCTTACCTATATAAAATTTAATGATACGATATTAAATAAAAATATGTTTTGAAATGCTATAAATGATTTAAATTGAATCAACTCTAAACAGATATATTCGTTTGTAAATTTTTTACCTGTCAGAATTTTTTTTACATATTTGTTAAGTATTACCAAATTTGAGTCAAATACAATTGAATTCAATTTAATTCTCTTCAATTTAATTTAATTCTTCAAGATATCAGATAACAAAAACAAGATCATTTGTATTATAAAGAACCGGATATTTCGAAAGGGGCATAAGGATCAGTTCGTTAGATAACAGGGTAATAACAAACAAACGAACTCAAATTTGCAATTTAACAGTAGCTACGATTAAGCATTAAACTGTAGTTTGGTTAAGGGCAATAGATAGACGCGATCGAGATATGTAGCTGTATAATCCAGCTACTATTAATCAATCGTTATCAGATAAGACGCCGCTAATGGGTCATCTTATCTTCAGGTATGACCTTGATCACTCACCTACCAGCTTCTTGGGATTTACCTTAATCTTATCATCTATTTCTGATTTCTGATTAATTGTATATATAAGATCGGTGAAGATAGCAACTCAGATGTAAATAAGAGTGGACCAACCAGCGCATATAGCAGTTTCATACATTTGTATTTTTTTACTGCCTCAGCATCGTCTCAACGCGTATCGTAAAAGAACTTGTAAAAAGTTTAATAGCAATCTGAATAGTTTGGGATAGAGTCAATTTTGATCTAGATAAAACAGTCAGCAGAGATGTAATTTAATTAATGGAGAATAGTGTAACTTGAATATTTATTTAAAAGATTTTCCACAAGCATTTTTTGTAGACTTTATTACGCAATAAAAAGTAAAATAGTACTCAAACATAGTTGGGAGTTTTGGAGTTTTTTGAGAGTGACAGTGAGTGAATAAATGGCGAGGGTTTTTTACTGTACCAAGGGTAGTGAATTCATCGGTACATGATGAATAACATACGATTTACCCTATTCACATGCAGGTGCTAATCATCCCTCGTAAATGGCATACCCTACTTTAGATTAAACTGTAGTACGGTCGCTCATTAGACCCATGTCTACAAGCAGATCCCCAATGGGCCGGTGTCTCCTGTACGAAGCGAAAGATATCGACCGAAGCACGTAATAAATTGCACTTTGCCTTGAACTAATTTATCTCGAATCTTTTACTATTTATGGTCCTGCCCGCTGTTTATTTGTTTTTTTACCAACACAATTAAGATATACTCAGTGATTTATTGGAATTAGATTAAAGGCAGGCTGCGAGTTTTAATTTACGCAAGATTTTTTTTGTCGATATTTATTCATATTAGATATTGTTCTTTCCGAATTCTGTTTGCTCATAGTGTCTCTGTTCAATCTAAATTAGAGTAACAGGTGATGATAAAATTTGAAACTTCAAACTTTATTTATTGCGAATATGGGTAATGGGTTACATCTTTGTTACAACATCTTTGTTTACCGTGGCGCTTGCGCTGTGTTTCACCGAGTGAGTGAGGATAGCGGAGGCCAACACCCAACCGCTCACCCCATTTCGCTGCCCTCACGAAAGCGAAATGCTGACAACGCACTTGTGACGACTCTCATATTGCGGGTGTCCATGGGCGACGGTAATCACTTACCATCAGTTGCCCTATTTCATAAAAAAAACATTACCTCCCGTTCCAAAGTAACTATGGTTAATTCAAAAAGAGAAATATGTCAAAAAAATCTATTATAGTTTAGCAATACTTACCACCCACCAGGCCAGGTTATTGCTTTACTTTTTGTGTTATATCACTGTCATTGATTGCGGTTCAAAGTTGATGTTAAAAAGTTTTATCCAAATATCTACCTGCGTTATATGACAAAAACTAAACAGGTTTTAAATAGTTGTAATTGGTACATTTCATTTTTTTGCACCACATTGCTGTGCGTTATCTATTTTACTTACTTTTTTCTCTACGTAATAAATTATGCCAGAGACAAATACGAGCAAACAGCATCGCAGCGGTCGATTTCAGAAGTGAAAAGTAAGGTGGGAGTTGGTGGCACTACTTCCTAACATCTGATTAAATGGTGGGTGGGATCGTGAGCGATGGACGCATCAGTCACCGAGCCCTGCCGCGCGGTGATGCTTATCATAAAGATCTCATCGTACATAGAAGCTGTTGGTACTGCGTACTGTTTTCGTTTTGTATAATTAGACTAGACTTACAAGGAACAGACAACGTGTCCGTGATATGTTGTTTGAACACCCATGAGACTTTGATGGCAATTATATTCTTAAAAATGCAAGGATAAAAACGTTCTTAAGTCAACTCGTGTCTTTGAGATCCTGCTGGCAGTGCTATGTAATTTTTGCTGACCTAGAGTTAGATATTGAACACGTAAATATATTACACATTTAATCCAAATCCTTCATTGGGCGACACCGGTCCGGTCCTTAAGAGAAAATGTGTGTATGCGTATGCATACGATCTCAGAGTAACTTAATAAGACGTTGTGCTTACTACCTTTCCGCCACAGCAACTCCAGTTATTCCCGACCTATTTTATGAGGTTGAAAAAAATTGCCTAATAACCCGAGTACCTTATAAACAAGAGCAAATACATCTCTACTACATTAGTTGTATAAATAACACTGATTGATGAAAGAGGTTTCATACCCTTCGTAAAATGTAATACAATTTACGTCCTGCGATGACTTGAGTTGACGTCAAAGGCGTTGTACGAGCGCTGGTACTTGTCGCGGCATGTAAACACTATGCTGTGTAACCAATGTAAATACGAGCGAGTCAATTTGACGAGGGACCTTCACCGGGCACCCTGACGGGAGTGGTGTGGGGTGACGCGATAAATTAGCGGGTCTGTTCCGGAACAGGGCCCCAAAAGTAGCGCGCGTGACAGGTGTCGCCCGGAGCGCCCACACAGCTGTGACGAACACGCACTTCCCACACCTCTCTGAAAGTGAGATTTAAAATTTCTCACTTATTACGATATTGTACCCATATTTTGGTCGTTTATTAGAAATAAAGACATAAATCGTACAAATTCCAAACATGTAAGAAGTAACTAACAGGAGTGTCATGTCCTTTTAATTAAGATGGTTTGTTGGTGTTACAGCCGCTAGTACTGATACATAAGGCAAAAACTTATGTTCACAGACCAAGCGATTAGCGAATTAACTACCTAGACAGACCAGTGTATGACCATTCTTAACGCATTAAGACATTTCCATGCTTCAAAGTACACGTCAAGTGGTCGGTCCCAGTTTTTTATGTGAATATCAGTAGCGAACGTTACGAATAGTTAAAGTTTTAAAAGATCCTTAACCAATTTGCAGAGCTTCGTCATCGTTTATTACTCAGGTTCTTTATAGTCATTCTATGCAAAAATTTGAAGTAAACTGAGAGCAACATATGTAAGGAAAATACTAGGAGGATGGAGGCATACTATTATTTATGAAATATTGGACTGTAAATTATTAAGTAAAAAACAAGCGATAAAGTTAAAATGTATTTCTAATTTCTAAATGCCACCATAAACAACAAAGGGGAAGACAAGAAATACAAAGAAGGAGAGATGATCGCAAGCTAAGAGGTCTGTTATGTAATATATACGATAGTCTGGTCGCAGTTGTGGTTTCTATCGTCATCGTACATGATAGTATCCAGTGCACGTATTGGTAACATTGGCCAGCTCTTTAATTCATGGGTACTATACATTTCATAGGCCTGTATCCTGTCTCACTCGTTGAAACACGGCGCAAGCGCTGTTTAACTGGTTATCTGTGAGGCCGTGGAATCACTCCGGTCAAGTGGGCCCGTTCGTGCCGAACTGTGTCTCTCCCACGGTGTCTCCAGCGTACTCTAGTTAAACGAAAAAAATCCTCACGTAGTTTATAAATTATTCGCACGCACGCACATTAGCTTGTTTGTTGTCTTGTAACTTTCAGAATATGTAAAAGCACTAAAGGATGGTTTCATTGCTTGAAGTTAATAACAGAGCTATTTCCACATTTTTGTTAAATATAATATTGAAGCATGTAATTGCGATTATTTTATTTATTCACAAATAAGTTTTGAAGATTAAGTTTCTCACATTTATCAACCTTGAAAAAAATACTCTAAAGAAAACATAGTTACATCGACTTCACGTCACGGAAGCTAAATCGCTTTAAGAAAGTTAACGAGAGGTATATTTACGAGTAGTAAAACTTGAAGTTGTGTGCCTGGGCGCTTTAGCGTCTCAGAACGTACTAACTAACAACAACTTTTTTAGCAATATACATGATAAAGTCTTCTAGGAAGGTTATTCACCGTATTCTGAAAATTATTACTAATCGATATGAGATTATTCTGTCTTCACCGTCAGCGAGCACCGCTAGTACTACTTCTATTATTTATTAATTCTACTCAATTATCACTAAATTTAACAAGTAACGATTTCTTTTTAATAACATCATACACAAATCCATCAATTTGTGCCATCTTTATTATATTCATTGGAGAACTGAAAATACTGGTGAAATACAAAGAACTGAAATAAAGTTTTAAGCTTTTTTTAATTTGATATACCCAGTGTCGCTCTCACGACTAAGACGATTCTATTGATACCACTCACATAAAAATACGACAAGCCGTTTAGGCTCTAGGGCGTGCCAAAGATATGTACTTACACACACACGTAAAAATTGCTGAAATTTCTGCTATATTTCATAGTTATAAACATTTTTTTTTCAAATTTCTTTGCATTATGCTTGAAGTCATAATGAAAAAAAAGAACGATGCGGAAAATATTTCTTTACCGTTCTTCGTGTGGTTACGTAAGTGCCATTTCTTAGAAGCCCAAAACCTCGAAACATTTCATCTGTGTCAGGGAGCATGTGTGGTGTACGTGTCGCCAATTCCCCTAATGACTGCGATTAGTCCGCCGTTATTGAACCGTTAGCATGCGGCACCCGCATCAGTATGCGAGACGCATCTCCTCCAACACTTATTATTGCTGACCGTGAGATTGGACGAACGAAACTGACGACACTGGTCTCATGAGTTTTGTACTATCGACGTTATTGAACTAAACTTCAGGTTTGATTCTAACATGCGAATGGTTAATAGAACAGTTCTTGAGACATTCTCATAAAAGAGTCATCAAATCCTTGAGCTCATATGGATGAGATCCACAGGACTCACCAATTGGGAAAGGATTTGTACAGTCTATAAGCTGATGACGATGATGGCAGGTCTGCTGCCACGATAGTTAAACAATATATTGTTGCTATTTTCCGAATGAGTGACGTAATCAAGGCTTTACCAACTCAAGTTTATACCGTGGGAGTATCACGTTTCGGTATGAATGAGCCAGGTCGACGGAGTGATACTACGGCCTCACTCAAAACCGGTGTGAAACAGCGCTTGCGCTGTGTGCTCGAATGAGTGAGGATAACGGAAGCTCATGCCCCAACCCCTCTCCCCTTCTTTTCCTCACCCTTCAAAAGCCACCACCGCACTTGTGATGCCTCTGGTGTTGCAGATGTCCATGGGCGGTGGCAATCGCTTACCATCAGGCGATATGTCTGCTCATTTGCGCTATGTTCCATTAAAAAAAGGTTAACGTCTTTTTTGTCCTTTCACCATGATCAAGGGACCTGTCTAGTGTATGCTCTTTCGCCCGTCGAATCATTTAAAAATTGCAAACATGGGTAGTTAAAACTTTATTTAACGTTAAAATAAAAAATAAAAAACATTGTGCTACCAAAATCAGAAGATCGGAATCATGTTCAATATATTAGAAGTCAAACTTGAAAGTTCATGTAAACTACAGCATGTTGCTGCAGTACAGTTGAATGGTATACAATAGAAACATATTGACAAGATCGGTAAGGACTTTTTGTTTGTAACCTGTTTTGTGGAAGTACTACTCTATCATCAGCCCTATGGACATATAGGAGTTGCTTCACTGGTCCGTCGGCATGTGCAATGCTAATACATAAGTATGTAGACGCTGTTCTGCCGACTGACTTGTTGGCATAATGGGCCAAACTAAGTGACCCTTAGTTAACGCTTACATGATTTCAATTAATACGTATCTTTTCTACCATGTAATATTTGATGAGAACTTTCATTACACACAACAACTTTTTTGAGATCATTATTAACTTTTATTAGTTTTTCATAAAAGTGTGGAGGAACGGGTCACATGTCCCTCCAACACAAAGGGAGGATCCTCCGACCAGGCGAGGTGATCATGCCTGGCGGGCTACTGCCCAACGGTTGATGTTGGGAAGTTGTATATATGTTAATCGGCGCAAGAACTTCTATTGCGCGATGCAGGGTTGGTAGCTTCTTCGTGCACTACGTTACTCCGTAGTTCAGTGTATCTTCGGTGGATGGCGTTGTCATATATTTATGTTGACGCTGTATGTGGAAGTCGCCACATCACTCCCCTCCAAGACCGGAGGTTGATATCTGGATGAGTCAATTGTCTGTGCTCTGTTGCCGAGCTTGCCAGTGCCAGGATTGAGTAGTTCCAGTGAGTCGGAACTGAATGCCGCAAGTTCCAGTGAGTCGGAACTGAATGCCGCTAGTCCCAGTGAGTCGGGGCTGAAGTCCGCTGATCCCAGTGAGTCGGGATCGCATGCGGTGCGCGGTGCTGCGGTGAAGTCCCCAGTGAGTCGGGGCGATTGCTGCGTAGTGGCTGGCTGCTGCATAGACGGGAGAGAGATGCTCTGCTTACGTGGACCGTAGTTGCAGAGTGCTGTGCCTAGACGCTGTTGAGGCCGTAGGGGTAAACCAGGCTGGAGCGGTCGCTTCCTGCATGTGGTGTATCCCTGTTGAGGCCGAGGTTGCTGGCTGGCTGAGACTTGCTGTGGGAGTGAACGTGATGGTGGCGCGGTGATGCTGCTGCTGTTGATCTGCGCCTACGAAGGCTGCTTCCAATCACGTCGGGGTCACCACTGTGGAGGAACGGGTGTCATGTCCCTCCAACACAAAGGGAGGATCCTCCGACCAGGCGAGGTGATCATGCCTGGCGGGCCACTGCCCAACGGTTGATGTTGGGAAGTTGTATATATGTTAATCGGCGCGAGAACTTCTATTGCGCGATGCAGGATTGGTAGCTTCTTCGTGCACTACGTTACTCCGTAGTTCAGTGTATCTTCGGTGGATGGCGTTGTCATATATTTATGTTGACGCTGTATGTGGAAGTCGCCACATCACTCCCCTCCAAGACCGGAGGTTGATATCTGGATGAGTCAGCTGTCTGTGCTCTGTTGCGGAGCTTGCCAGTGCCAGGATTGAGTAGTTCCAGTGAGTCGGAACTGAATGCCGCAAGTTCCAGTGAGTCGGAACTGAATGCCGCTAGTCCCAGTGAGTCGGGGCTGAAGTCCGCTGATCCCAGTGAGTCGGGATCGCATGCGGTGCGCGGTGCTGCGGTGAAGTCCCCAGTGAGTCGGGGCGATTGCTGCGTAGTGGCTGGCTGCTGCATAGACGGGAGAGAGATGCTCTGCTTACGTGGACCGTAGTTGCAGAGTGCTGTGCCTAGACGCTGTTGAGGCCGTAGGGGTAAACCAGGCTGGAGCGGTCGCTTCCTGCATGTGGTGTATCCCTGTTGAGGCCGAGGTTGCTGGCTGGCTGAGACTTGCTGTGGGAGTGAACGTGATGGTGGCGCGGTGATGCTGCTGCTGTTGATCTGCGCCTACGAAGGCTGCTTCCAATCACGTCGGGGTCACCACTGTGGAGGAACGGGTCACATGTCCCTCCAACGCAAAGGGAGGATCCTCCGACCAGGCGAGGTGATCATGCCTGGCGGGCTACTGCCCAACGGTTGATGTTGGGAAGTTGTATATATGTTAATCGGCGCAAGAACTTCTATTGCGCGATGCAGGGTTGGTAGCTTCTTCGTGCACTACGTTACTCCGTAGTTCAGTGTATCTTCGGTGGATGGCGTTGTCATATATTTATGTTGACGCTGTATGTGGAAGTCGCCACAAAAGGAAGACTTCAGTTTTTATAAAAGTACTAGATGTGTCCTGCGGTGCTAACCGCGTATAACATCGTGCGCAAGTAACGCCGGAAATTTTTTTTTAAATTAACTATTAATGTGTCCTCAGGAATAGACACAAAAATTCATTAAAATCGGTTCAGCCGCTTAGGAGGAGTTTAGTCGTAGACACACACGTACAGAAAATTTATATTATATATAGATACCAACACAAAATATAGCTTTTTTTAGTACTTTCTATTTTTATAGACTAGTTCTTGTTTATATAATTTTCAGTAACATTTTGAGGTGTTTTTATGTTTATATTTAGGTCTACTTGACCGTTGGTCCTTCAGGTTACACGTGATATCAATTGAAATCACAACACAAGCTTGAATTCCAGGACTATAAAACATCGTATAGATACTTTCGGATCGATACTCTTGATGGATTCTGCAAACGCAAACCTTATTAGAAAACTAACAAAGCTCAACGCTATTTTATGTGGTCATAACAAAAGAGAGTAGAGGCGACAGCAGCTTTAGAAAGACATTTAACGCGAAGCACTTGCATCTTCACTAGAGGCAGGAATGATACGTAAATAATATTGAATCCAAATAAACTTGTCACGCTTGACGTTGATATTGTTTGTGTGTAAAGCTTACCTGATACGAGTTCAGTCGCGGCCGATTGTGTCACCTTCAGAGACTGAGCTGGCTTTGATTCTGGTATTTCTCTCACTTAGCTTTAGAACTGATAATAGCTACAGGTATGTGCGGGAACGTGTACACGTTATCTCCGTGAATAGAATGAGTATGAGGGAAATTGTACACCTATTTAAAAATATTTTTGTGTTAGAAATTTTTTGTGTTAATTCCAACCTTAACCAGCAGCCTGTGTAGTAGACCAACTTCTACTTTTTATGAAAGGTCTATGCTAGTAGACCATTTAATACTAACAAAATAAATTGTGAAAATGAGGGAACAGAGACTGCACCTTTGTTGGCCCATAAATTTGTCCCAGCCTAGTTTGCCCTAGACTACAAATCATCATTAATGTTCATAAATCATTGAACTACGGACTAAATACATAACAGATAACTGAACATTATACTAGAAACTTCCCACTGCATCTATCTATCTGATAGCTATAATTTCGAAAAGTACTGTATTCCGACTAATAGCTTCACAAATTTGCGCCAATTGAATTACATTGTTAGGAGTAGAATAAATAGTCTCCTTTTAAAATATTTATAAAAAAAATCTGTGTTATATACATTTCCGCAACTTCTTTGAAAATAATGGGGTTTGCTCCCATGGCTGCCTCTCACGACATCCGTGAGCACAACTGATTATATAAGGTGACACTCGGTATTTTTAATAAGTCACCATGCGGAGAATTTGTTTGAGATTGTAATTTATATGAATTAAAAGTGTTTTTATACTTACAAACTGAGATTGTGTGCCATAAATGTTAAGTGTCATGTTGGAAGCCAGGACAGGTAGCCAGTATCATCTTAACGTAACATATGAATTATATTAAAAAGACAGGTTAACAAAAATTTTCCAACCCGCGTATATAGAAATATCATCCTAATGTTTACCTATTCGGTAAAAATGTATTAGTGACAAGCACAGTGATCCATTAAATCGGAGGCGTGGAGGGCCGGGCGACAGGTGGCCGTCCCTCGCGCCCCACTGACCACTACTACCACCCTACTGTTGCTGGCGCCCTGGTGCCGCTCGTTGTTATACTAAATCTTTACTTACTATGTACAATGTGTATTTACCTATTGTTTACCAGCTGTTCCGACAGACTTGCTTCTGTCAAAAGTTATATATATGAAATAGAAAAAAAAAATATCAAAGAGTGGTCACTTTTCTTCGATCTTTATTTTGGGCAGGCAGAAATACATCCATACGACCTAGTCAATTTAAATATATTTCTAACACGCCCTGGTTTTATTTCAATGGCGTCAAATGTCAGATAGTAAAGAACATGTGTTTAAATTTACGTAGTAAGTAGAGTCGCGCGTTTACGTAATGATCGGTATTTTTGCTATCAAATAGTATACAAAATGTAGTGCAAGTCGTAAATGGAACTTTTCAGAACTGACTGAGCTAACTCTCATACAGTGCAGCAACTATTATTGTCTATGGCATGGTTATTAACATTCGTGAGACATAAAGTCACGCTGTCGTACTGAAACGAGTAATATTTTGTAGTAAAGATGTAAAATGCCTGAAAGTAGCTTTATTTCATTCATATATTTTATTTATTTAGAACCAGATAACAAAATATTCTACTTGACATTCAAAAACAAAACCACAAATATTCAGGGCACAGGTGTAGTTAAACTCTGGCACCCATGTTAAGATTTAACTTGTGTTATGGGTACCAGGGCTCTCTCACGAGGTAGCGACATTGTCTGCGTAAAATATTAGTTCAAGATATCGTATAATTACAAGTGCAAGTATTACTTAGAAACGGTAAGTAAAATCTCAAACATAATTAGAAAAAAAAGACACGCAAACAATATAAACGTGTTGTAGAGAATTTTAAATTAAACACAAATTAATAAAGTTTTGCATTTATTTTTGTCTGAATTAAACACTACTAAATCAAATCAAAAATAACAATTAAATCATATTCACGAGAAAACATTAAAATTGAAATCGCAATCAAAAGTAACTATCAATCAAAACAGAATTAAAATTAGACAAAAATTAAACCTAAAACTCACAAAGTCAGAAATAGTTCAATAAGAATTTAAATTAAATTTAATTTAAATGGTTTAAATCAGAATAAAAATTTATAAAACATTCAAAGCATTATGTATAATGCATAGATAGGGACAGTAAATATAAAATAATTCACTAAAAGCTTCTTTGTGTAGTAGCTACCGTATAGTTCTAATTAGTGGAGCCTAGTTCAGTAATTATAGTTATAATTTTTTAAAGGAAATCAATTCTATCAATACTTATAAAATCAATATAATAATTAAATACACACGGTGCTAGCACAATATCAATTCTAGTTTTATTCATTTATTTAGTGAGTTCTAAAAAGCAAACGACATGCTTTGCCCATAAAAGGAGCTTTGAGTTTTTCACACGTGGAGCGTTTAGTGTGAGTTAAGGTGAGTATTTAATCCAATATTTGTCGATGGATGAAGAAATTGAACTGCAAATCATAATGGTGTTAATAGTGTATCAGCGTGCTTGTGTTCGCGTACTGCGGGAACTCGAACCCGAAGTTTGTTTTGTTTGTGAGTTTGAGCCTACGCTGACNAAAAAAAAAAAAAAAAAAAAAAAAAAAAAAAAAAAAAAAAAAAAAAAAAAAAAAAAAAAAAAAAAAAAAAAAAAAAAAAAAAAAAAAAAAAAAAAAAAAAAAAAAAAAAAAAAAAAAAAAAAAAAAAAAAAAAAAAAAAAAAAAAAAAAAAAAAAAAAAAAAAAAAAAAAAAAAAAAAAAAAAAAAAAAAAAAAAAAAAAAAAAAAAAAAAAAAAAAAAAAAAAAAAAAAAAAAAAAAAAAAAAAAAAAAAAAAAAAAAAAAAAAAAAAAAAAAAAAAAAAAAAAAAAAAAAAAAAAAAAAAAAAAAAAAAAAAAAAAAAAAAAAAAAAAAAAAAAAAAAAAAAAAAAAAAAAAAAAAAAAAAAAAAAAAAAAAAAAAAAAAAAAAAAAAAAAAAAAAAAAAAAAAAAAAAAAAAAAAAAAAAAAAAAAAAAAAAAAAAAAAAAAAAAAAAAAAAAAAAAAAAAAAAAAAAAAAAAAAAAAAAAAAAAAAAAAAAAAAAAAAAAAAAAAAAAAAAAAAAAAAAAAAAAAAAAAAAAAAAAAAAAAAAAAAAAAAAAAAAAAAAAAAAAAAAAAAAAAAAAAAAAAAAAAAAAAAAAAAAAAAAAAAAAAAAAAAAAAAAAAAAAAAAAAAAAAAAAAAAAAAAAAAAAAAAAAAAAAAAAAAAAAAAAAAAAAAAAAAAAAAAAAAAAAAAAAAAAAAAAAAAAAAAAAAAAAAAAAAAAAAAAAAAAAAAAAAAAAAAAAAAAAAAAAAAAAAAAAAAAAAAAAAAAAAAAAAAAAAAAAAAAAAAAAAAAAAAAAAAAAAAAAAAAAAAAAAAAAAAAAAAAAAAAAAAAAAAAAAAAAAAAAAAAAAAAAAAAAAAAAAAAAAAAAAAAAAAAAAAAAAAAAAAAAAAAAAAAAAAAAAAAAAAAAAAAAAAAAAAAAAAAAAAAAAAAAAAAAAAAAAAAAAAAAAAAAAAAAAAAAAAAAAAAAAAAAAAAAAAAAAAAAAAAAAAAAAAAAAAAAAAAAAAAAAAAAAAAAAAAAAAAAAAAAAAAAAAAAAAAAAAAAAAAAAAAAAAAAAAAAAAAAAAAAAAAAAAAAAAAAAAAAAAAAAAAAAAAAAAAAAAAAAAAAAAAAAAAAAAAAAAAAAAAAAAAAAAAAAAAAAAAAAAAAAAAAAAAAAAAAAAAAAAAAAAAAAAAAAAAAAAAAAAAAAAAAAAAAAAAAAAAAAAAAAAAAAAAAAAAAAAAAAAAAAAAAAAAAAAAAAAAAAAAAAAAAAAAAAAAAAAAAAAAAAAAAAAAAAAAAAAAAAAAAAAAAAAAAAAAAAAAAAAAAAAAAAAAAAAAAAAAAAAAAAAAAAAAAAAAAAAAAAAAAAAAAAAAAAAAAAAAAAAAAAAAAAAAAAAAAAAAAAAAAAAAAAAAAAAAAAAAAAAAAAAAAAAAAAAAAAAAAAAAAAAAAAAAAAAAAAAAAAAAAAAAAAAAAAAAAAAAAAAAAAAAAAAAAAAAAAAAAAAAAAAAAAAAAAAAAAAAAAAAAAAAAAAAAAAAAAAAAAAAAAAAAAAAAAAAAAAAAAAAAAAAAAAAAAAAAAAAAAAAAAAAAAAAAAAAAAAAAAAAAAAAAAAAAAAAAAAAAAAAAAAAAAAAAAAAAAAAAAAAAAAAAAAAAAAAAAAAAAAAAAAAAAAAAAAAAAAAAAAAAAAAAAAAAAAAAAAAAAAAAAAAAAAAAAAAAAAAAAAAAAAAAAAAAAAAAAAAAAAAAAAAAAAAAAAAAAAAAAAAAAAAAAAAAAAAAAAAAAAAAAAAAAAAAAAAAAAAAAAAAAAAAAAAAAAAAAAAAAAAAAAAAAAAAAAAAGGCTTAGAAAGCACGATCCCGAAATCACCAGGGCAGTGACCACCATTCTCTCAATAGAAGAAACTCAACGTAATACGAACGATTTTATTTATTTATGATGAGTAGTTAATAATTAAACACGTAAAGGTAAAAAAATACAAGAGTACTTATCCATTATGGCTGAATAAGGATCTTGTGAAGCAACAACGTATTCCATTCAATGTCAGATGCAAATAATAAACATTCGCTTTTCTTAATAATTATTTAACATAACTTTGGTGCCTGAAAGTTGAAGACTGGAGTATAATGGACAACTCGTGCAGTCGAGACTGGCACTAGTTAATGCGCAGACCCGCCAAGTTTTGGTCAATCGTTGATTTAAGTTTGTAAACTAAAAACTTGTTATCTCAAAGTTTCCTTTGTGCGACAAACTCTTTGATTCCGAGCACTTTGCATATGACACCATACATATTTTTTTCCTTTTGTGCTAAACTAATTTTACCTTTTTATAAAGCACTATTATTTTATTATCCAAAATTACCAATGATGTAGTATCCAGAAGATGTATTTTTTTCGGCCGTGAGTGAACTAAACCATTCCCATGAATTCATGAGCTTGACATTGTTAGCTAAATATTATTTTATCGTTTACTATAGGGACCTCGGCAATTAACCTTGCATGCATTGCATTAATTTCAAAGACTCACAGCAAATTTATTGTACCAGAATGAGATGTTTTAATAGTAATAATTTTTAACGCCACCCTTAATAATGAATTAATAATTATGAAAGAGAATTATTTTTAGGTTAAATAAATAATTCAGGCATCTATCACAGCGCTATCTAGTACCAATCTAAGCAGAGCTTGTGTTATGGGTACTAGACAACAGATAAAACGTTGACAAATCATGACGTTTTGGATTTAATGAAATAAATGAGAATCGCCCCTTCTGACAAAATACTCGAATTAATTTTATTTAAGCACATTATCTCTGCTCTTTTAACAAAGCTCATTGTATCATCCTCCCTTCGGAGATGTACGTTGCGTAGACTTGCACACACGTCAACCCTCGCCGGCGGTTCTCGCACTAATATTGTCTTGCGTACGAGACTACGTCTATGTATGTAAGGGAACGAGTGAGTGAATGCTAGCTTGAATATTGATTATTATATTTAGACAGAAGTATACACTACACTTATTTTACTGTAATTACATTTTCAATAAAGTATTTAATTTTATCCGTCTCTACCTCCTTCAGATGATGACAGCATATTGTGTCGAACACACTTCATGCTACAGAATGTTATTGTTATGGATACTGGATGGTACTATATTGTTATTATAATATTGTGAAAATATATAAAAAGGAAAGATCTGTTTATAATAAATTTAATACATATACTTAATAATAAATAATAGAACTATTCAACAAAAAATGTAATGTATCCTATTAAATATTATTATTATTATTCATTATAATTCTTTATTCAGTTACTAAAAAATGTGAAATCACGAAGCTGCACTCGACATATTACAGAAAAGTGTCCTACCATCATGACCGTATGTAAATTAGCTACTTAATAATTCAGAATAATTCCAATACAATCGTTTGTTTCGCTAATAAAGGAAATAGCCGAGATGTTAATAGGAGTGTGGATAGAACTAAGGAGAGTAATAACCAGATAGTTTATCGCTAAGTGCTGTTCGTGTGCAAGCACTAGGTATCACTTCAAGCGGATTATAAAGCTAACTCTGACTGTTTGCATCGCTTCTAGCTGCGGTCGCTTCGCTACCGAAATACATACAAAAAACGTATGTTCTTAAAGAAAACTTTTGCCTTTGAGGATGCCATCGTGAATTTTTGTGGTGTATCCGTCGCCTGCGGTCTTTTTGCTCACGTTTAAACAAGACTTGAAGAAAAACTCTCAATCATGAATATAAGAAAAGTTTTGTGGACGAGAAAAGTACGGCCAGCCTTTGTTCTAGCAGTCGGACGGTTCGTATCGGTAATGTGTTCGCGTATCGTACTGAACTGCAAAATGAGTTGAAAACAAACGAAATTAATTTCGGCGAGTATGATTGAAACAAAATGCTATGATATAATTAAGCTTACGATCAAGTAAAGTTAATGATCTTGTTCATTAAAGAGAATTCGGCGCGCAATGGCCCCGAGGAGCGGATTAACGATTCTCTTCCTGAGAAGTGGCCAGGGCCGGCGCAAGGTGCCGCCGCCCCGAGGCGCGCCGCAATTAAAGCGAACACAAAGCATCACCCACTCCGCACCGCTAAGCTCCGCTCCGCGCCGGATAATTATATGAAGCCAATGACTCCTCCTCTGATATTAACTGCTATCTTAACTGTGAACTATAATTATTATGAGTTCCGTAATACGAGTTAACGGTGTCAAGAGAGGTGTTACTGGTCTCTTATAATACGNAAAAAGACTAGATTATTTTTTCGCTTATCCTTATCAACGAATTTGAGTTTTAACTCTAGCTCGCTTATTTTATTTTTGAGCTGGGCGTTTTCCTCGGTGATCGCTTTAAGCTTTTCGTCTAGTGCTGCCATGACATTTTGTGTTACTGAAGTTGTTATGAGTTTAGTTTGTTGGTCTAACTTTTCCTCTAATTTTGCCAATAAGATTTCCATACTTTTCTCCATCTTTGGTATTTTTTTTATTGTTATGGCAACACCGGTTTTGCTGTGGCAACACTAGTTTCGTTGTGGTAACACTTGTTTTGCTGTGGCAGCACTTGTTTTGCTGTGGCAACACTTGTTTTGCTGTGGCAACACTTGTTTTGTTGTGGCAACACTTGTTTTGCTGTGACAACACTTGTTTTGCTGATTGTTAAGTTGGTATTATGTTTTCCACTCTATTGTCTATGAACAATTTGCATCAGATAACACTTGACATTATTTTTGTAGGGTAGAATGATTACAATATGTGGTTGATTTTTTCTCGCAACTTAAGTCTTTTTATGTAATTTTTCCACTGATCACGTATTTTGTTCTTTGTTACAGACAATAGATCAATTGTTACACTTTTGGCACTTATTTTACACTGTTTAATATTAATTTTCCGCGGAGCTCTGTGACGTGCGTCTTGAATGAGAATACACTTTAAAAAGGATACAATCATTCGCCAAGCGGCGCAACACTCACAGAACACTTATGTATACTCCTAGCAGAGCGGGTTAGTAATACTTGTGCAAAATGCAATTCAATACGGAGCTACTGTTTCAATAAAAATCCTGGGTGACCTTTGTGGAATCCACCGAGGATTATAACCCGATTGGGTCTGATGGTAAAGTTGTGTGTCACAGTTTGATCCATGGAAACCACATGTATTTTGCTTGATTCTAGTTCTATATGATAGATTTGAAACTAAACACTGAAAACATAAAAGTAAATGGAGTAAAATTTCATTCGATATCGTAGTAGTGGTAGCGCGGCAGTCCTCGAGCGATCGAGACACTGAATTATCGACACAGAGGTGTAAAGCAAATTTTTTAGTGTGTTATAATATGTACTCTGATGTCATCTTACAATTTGTCCGCTAAAAGAATGTATAATTTTCTTACATCTTCCTGTTTGCTTGCGAATTAAATGAAAACACGCTTATCAATTATTGGCCTGAAACAATTGCTAGCCCGTTCCACGATATTATTATTACACTGTTTGTGTAGGTATAAAATTTACGAAAATCACATCAAGGTTTAAAGTGTTTGTATAACTTCCGTGTAGATGGGTACACTCTATCGCACGTGCTTATATTGCTGCACTATATTCTCCAGTACGGATCTCCGTTGATATCACTGCACTATAAGACTTTTACAACCTTTATTAGCATAGTACTGTCAGAAGAAAACAGCAGATAATTTTTGTATTCCTAATATTATGGGTCGGTGCAATGTGTAGGTAATATTCGAAAGAGATTTCGTTGATTTAAGGAAATATAGCGAATTCATGTGCAGAAAAGTGCTAAGACGAGTGATTTGGGTTAAGAAAACTACAACTCTCAGAGCAGAGACTGGACTAACAATTCGATAGCACACGGAAACCGCGAAGACCTATATGACAGATCTTCGATTTGGACAACTACATAGACAGATTTTTTCATTTATCACTATTTCTATTCTAAAGTCTGAATTACTAAAACTGAAACTCATTTCAAAGTAGTTTAATTTTTAATAGTATAAAAAGTTATACTTGCCATTGGTATCTGATTTTAATATACGATATTGCAAGTTGGGAGCTACTCTCATGTACAAGCTCTATGTTGTATCAATATTTTGTAACTCGGAAGTTCAAAGATCATATATTAAACCTTCAATAACGTGTTTTGTTGTGTGTACCAGCAGATAATTCACGTTACTGTCAAAATAGAGTTCAGTCAGTATGTTTTTAACATGCGTCGTACTTCAGGAGCGTCTGGAACAATTTCCACACGCAAATATTGAATTACATATGATGAGGCTTTGGCGCCTGAAGGTTCTCTTCTTGAGTCAATACTGCATAGGGCAGCAGTGACCCCACAGAACATATGTCTCAGTGCCATATGTATAAACTTTTAACTTGTAACTTTACTGATCGTCGCAGAAGAACGTAACCATGATACATGAGACGGTTTAATAATGCAATAAAGTTATGAATTAAGTCAAAGTTAAATCAAATTTTAAGATTATATTAGAATTACAAAAAGAAGTTTTGGCACAGTCTGCCCAAATCTCCTTTCTAAGAAGAGATATATTAAAGCAGTGGGTCATTATCAGCTGTTGATGATGCTGATACGAACGAATCGTGCCACACGCATCATACTTGCGTTCGCAATATTTCGTAGCAGAAATATTGGTATCGTAGGAATAGTCCGATAGTGCATGTTTAGTAATTATTCATGTATTATTATAAATCAATTATTAGTAAACTAAGTGGCTAGTAATAATTAGTAGTAAGTAACTAGCTGACTTGGCAAACTTTGTACAGTACTGGGCAAGAAATAATGCATATCGTCCTCCAGAAAGAGACATATCCCGTCAGTTATTTTTTTCTCTCGGAACGTTATGCGCGTACATACATTATTGTGATTCATTTTATATATTATATAGATAGATGTGCGTATGATGCTTACCTTTTAGATATTGTTCGGTACGGTAAAGAGATTAGCTGGAACAAACAGAACGACAGTAAATAAAAAAAAAGCTTTTGCTTAATGAACATTTATGTGCAGTTAGAGGAAAGCTGTGAAAAGTTGAAAACAAACCGACACTTTAATTATTATATATTATATCTATTCTAATTTTTATAAGAATATCATATTCCTACATGAGCAAATAATATGAAAAGGAATAACACATCATACTGACTGCCTCGGTAGCGCAGTAGTAGCGTATGCGACTGCTGTTCATGAGGTCTCGGGTTCAGATCCTGGGTCGGACCAAATGTTTGTATGATCTGTAAATATTTGTTTCGGAGTTTGGATGTTTTCTATGTATAATATGTATGTATTTACAACAAAAAAGTATTTATGTATTCATATCAGTTGTCTAGTACCCATAATACAAGCTCTGCTTAGTTTGAGACTAGATGGCGTTGTGTGTTAGATGTCCGAAATATTTATTATTATACTGAATTTAATGAAAAATTAAACACTAGAAATGCTTTACCGCACGAAATAGCGTAAATATTTTCCAAAACTATTGCAAATGTGTGTTTTTCATAACGTTCAAATCGTCGCGTTGTAGTTAAGGAATTGCATTTTCCTATTTTTATTTTTACTAAAACTTTCGATTTAACTATTCCACTAGCGAGCAGATAATCCATTGCATTTTGTTCCAGAAAGCAAGTAGAACAAAATTCGTACGCTTTTATAGTCAAATCTTTCAAATAGAATTCTTAACCAGCATTCATATGCTAGTAGTAGTATGAAGTAATCAAAGTGTAATGTTTATTGTAACTACATGGTCAGACAGAATTACCGAAAAACTTATTTTAGTAAGCCCATGTTAACTTCCCGCAGATCCGCCCTTTATATCACTAAGGGGACTTAGAAAATGTAACACTTTCGGTTTTCTTTTATTTTTTTTCTATACAAACCTTGTTCTCACACTAATTACATTGAGAGAGCCACGCTTTAGCATGCACGGGCCAATTCGAGCAGAGTGACACAACGGCCTTACAGAAAACCGTTGCGAAAAAGCACCTACGTGTTCTATAAAAAAACATAAAAAAGTAATGTCAATTTTCCTTGCAGGCGATCGAAAGTTATGCGCGTACCTATATTTTTGTGACACATTTTTATTTATTCAGATTTGAAACAGCAGCGACATTGCACCAGCGGTTTAACGAAAGTAATTGCTTATGGATTTTAGTGTAGTCCTGGTTTTGCAGTAATTTTACTGCTCTTCGTGGCAGTTCATTAATCAAGTTGGAAGAGACATAATGCAATGCGCACCCACAGTGGGATAATATAATTGCGTGATTACTGCATTGTTTCAACTTGTAACGTGCACTGAGCAACACTGTGTATGTCCAGTGGCACTCCTGTCACGTTCGTGATAACTTTAAATTGACTTCGTTTGTTCTCATTTGTTGAAGCACAGATAAGTATAATTATGTACAGCATCCTTGTACTGGGTAAAGTGTGAAAATAGCAGTATAATATTAAAGAGATTCGTAAATATGAACGGTGTTAACCGAGAAATAAATACAGGATTTCGACGAGTTCTGTTCATATTCCTTCATGGCCGAATCGTCGACATAAGAAGACATTCTTAACTCTTAAAAGCTGCTGCGTCATATTATAAGTATGTTCTTTTGCAACTAGTCTCTTTTTATTGAGTTACATTAACTCTCAAAGTATAATAATGAGAGTGTGACTGTATACCAAATAATATAAAACCTATAAAATACTCCTATGATGATTTTATAGGTGTTAGATTTGAAGGATCAAAGTCGCGAATACCTTTTCAAGACTTTGAGTTTTGTTATATAAATAATTAATATTTATAGTATATACAAACGAAGTTTGTTGTCATGACATTCCTCCTGGTATGTTATAATTTTTAAGACATTTTTGTTTATGTTAGATTAACTTCAACTCTATTTGAGACTGTGATTGTTCTACATTAACTATCTTCTCGCTGTGTAGTGCACATGCAATGTTTACTGCACCATTTTAATAGAATGAGCAAATCTATCTATAGCTAAAAACAAATAACGAGAGCTGAACCGATGCCATTTGCGTTAATACTAAAATAACTGTTTCGATTATCTCCGCTCTGTGTATTGTCAACAGTAATCATAGGCGGAAAGCAGTTCCACAAACACCAATACATGCGCAATACGCACATATATAAATATACTGCACACACACGTTCAGCTTCAGAAAGTCACCAAAGAAGTTACGCGCCTTTGATGTTACAGAATGTATACAACTTACGCAAAGATTTAGGCCCCGGCATCCGCACACAGACCGGGCCCGCAGCTACCACTACGCGAAGATAAGAAAAACCCGTCTGTATTCTATTTGTTTGTTTGTCCGCGTAATTTGTGTATTTGCTTAGGATACCAGAAGGGTGTTGTAATGAACCTTTTCGTTGCAAACAAATATTGAATAACGTTAATTAGCAGCAGCTAATCGCAGCCGCGCACTCTTCTCCCTGCAGCCTCCCGACAATCGCCCGCCCTCCGCTCCGAGCGCTATGCGCGAGGAGATGGACCGACCAGTCGTTAATTTGTTATTCGTTCTCGTTAATATACTGAAAATACAAGTTTTCTGTAGGAGTACACACAAAAACCGATCAAATGACCTCATTTGATCGGCTTTTGTGTGTACTCCTACAGAAAACTATGTTTACCAGAATATATATATATATAGCTCGTTCATACAAGTAAAAATAAACTAACCACTCTATTGTGTTTCTGAAAGATAAACGCCGGGATACATTAAGAATTAAATATAGATAGCAAATATTTCTACGTATTGTATACTAACAGTAGAATAATGGACATTATTTTGTCATAATATTATCTCTCCGTCGTTAATGCGGACGCTGTCCGGTTACATAGACAAACTAATGTATCTTAATCTAATATGAGTTGAGCTAGCTGGATGTATGAAGTCAAGTCGCTGGACCCACGCGATATATGAATCCAGCTACTAATATTATTATTAGTGAGTTCTATAACAAACACATACTGCTTTATGATTATATATCTGAACGTGTTATTTTGATAGAAGACGTCTGCTTGTCATATCGCTTTTTCAACAACAATGCCACGTCAATACCTAGCATATGTTCTGAACGGTATGTTCTTAAGTTGAATGTTTTCACCTAGCTTTTTTATAACTTTACTGATTATGATGGTCAATATCTGTAGTAAAGGATACCTGTAGCTTATTTCTGACTGTTCAGAGATATGGTAAAAGAACATTGACGAAAACATAACATCCTGACGGGCCGGTCACAAGAACATCGTGAATTTAAGTAATGAAATATACTTACGTGCCAACTCTGTTAGACACTATAAATATTGCCTTATCAAACCGTCCTATATCTTTCTAAACCTGTTTACCTCGACGACATGGATAGTGTGGGGGTTTAAGGGGTTGGCATGCCGTTTTCTAATGCGCTTAGTTTGTGGGGTTAAATCCCACACGAGGCAACAGTTTGTTTATTCACCAAATTGTTAAAATCTGAGTGCTCTTTGTGTTTGATTCATGTATGTTTGTAAGGTCCGCTGCTTCACAGAATTTATTCAAAAAAAGAAGTTTAGAAGAAGTATAGTTTCATGAAGTCAATTGTTTAGCAGACTTTCTGTGGTGACGTAAATCTCGTTTTTAGTAGAGTGACTATGTAATGTATTTTATTAACCAATAATACTATTGCGTACAAAATCTAAAATCCTATTATTCCAGTATTTAATATAAATAATGAAAATATATTTATATATTTGATTTTTTTACGTTTAAGCTACCAAAATGACTCTACTCTACCTGATGGAAAGCATAAGTAGAATCCAAGAGCGAATGCGAATGTGGACAGAGCAGCATGGTGACCCACAGTATGGCGGCCTTATAAGAGGTTTTGCACGCCCACCTAGAAGGACCCGGGATCCTATTTGTAGTGAGTTACATGTTTTGATTGCTCGACACAAGATGCAAGAACCGAAAAGTTGCGTTTGAGAGCGTATGTCTACCACTCTTAAAGAGTGACTTCCAAGGCCATCACGTGTTTGCACGAAGACAAGTCCAGGAAGGGAGAAGGGGGACCAGTTGGAAGAGCTCTTCAGAACACTCCCCATGATAAAGACGATAGAGGACTGCCATACAGGGAGGAAATGAAATGCCATATATGAAAGGAAGCTCTTATATTACTTAGAAGTTTATTCGAAAGAAATATACATTGTATTACTGAAATAAATATGGAATTGTGCCGCCTATTTTGTACTTAATTTTCTAGCCGGGCCCAAATCATCTCTTTGTATATACATTGAAAAAATTAAATCGAGTCTTAAAATCGAATTATTCACTAAAAAGCAATTTCATACACAGATTTTTTGAGAGATATCTATACGATTTAGGTACAGCTAATAATGAATACGGCTTATACGCTTAACGGAATTGAGCAAGTTGTTGTACATGCAAGGACTTGCTTTACGACTAAATAACTAATATTTAAAAAGCCATTATGGTGGTGAATGCTTCTAATGTTATGTATTTTATATGCTATATTAACCTATCTTTTAAGTGTTTGTTTAACAAAGTGTGCTTTAATTTTATGATAATTTAGAGATATATTTTTTAAGAGATATTTAAAGACCAAAACCCAGTAGTGGTTGTAAAATCCATTTTGTTGATTTGGGGGGCACATTTACATTTATTTGCACAATTTGGTTAGGTTATTGATATACAGGTTAAACCAGCATTGTTGGTGCAAGCAGGACTTAGATAATATTACGTAGTGCTGTGACCGGCGCGGCCTGTAGCAGTACACTACGCAACAGAGGTGAGCTAAAATATAAAAGTGAGCATAAAACTGTTCAATTTTAAACTGAGGCTTTCGTCGATTCGTTCTGTTTCATCAGAAATGCCACAGTAGTAATTCATTGAAAGAAATATTTTTTTCTTACCGAAAAAAATATTTATAAGACGTTTAAGAGGATTATCATATTCTATAGGAATAAATAGTGTTATTAGAAATAAAATCAATAATTTTGTTTGCGTAGTTTTCGTTAATTTGAATAAAGATGTGATTATTTTATAATGAGCAGTAGATATGTTTTATATTTTCACTTAATATAATGTACCGATCAGCAACTGTGAAATTTAAATATTCCAACAAGTTTAAATTACTCAATATAGTTTCTGAACAACTAATGTTTTTTTAAAGTAAAATATCTAAGCGGCAGACATTTTCTTTATTGATTGTGCACGACAAGCTATCCATCACCTATATAATAGTGTATTCTACGAACTTTGTCCGCGTGGGGCTGGCGCCGGCGATAAGCCCCCCAATTCTAACACTAACTGTTTATTGTGTCTTTGTTATAATCTAAGACATTCGCGGTTTCAAAAGACGCCATTATTGCTCTCATGTGCGGTTTATGTTTATGTGTACAATTCACATAAGTGGGTCGCGTCGTGTGCTCGGGCAAGGAATTCAGGTTACGTTCACAAGGAACTCATTACAGTATTAACATATGTTATTCAATCTTATCAGTATCTTGATATGCTTAACAGGGGCAGCAGTGGCATAGTTTATCCATACCCATATCCAATTGTAAATTCTTTTAAAAGTAATAAAAACCATGTCTAGTAACAATAGGTCTTGTTGAACACTTAAAGACTACAACGGATGGCGGAGTGTTTTAAGTAGTCAGTCCTCCGCTTGCTACTGTGCCGTGTGTTGTAGTTTCAATATACACGCGGTATAACATTTTGTGTGATTTGGCGTTCTTTGTGTCCGTTTCATGTATGTTAATAAAGAAGTCGGCTGCAACACGCACGCACATAGTGCGGAAGTAGTCTTATAGAACAATATGTCAAACCTCCTTAAGAACGTAAACATTTTCAGATGGAATAAAGCAAAGAGGAATATTGAGCAGAGGAAAACAGACAAATACTCTGTAATTGGCAATAGCTTCTCAATTTAAATAAGGGTCAATGCACAATTTAAATAAGCAATGTTATGGTAACAATTTATTTATTTTAAGGGTTCCGTACCTCAAAAGAAAAAACGAAACCCCTATAGGCTCATTTTATTGTGCGTCTGTCTGTCTATCAACACACTTTCTCAGGAACGCTTCAAGCTATAATTCATATCAAAAACCCAGGTCTAGTATCCCTCAGAGCTGTGGAAAAATCAAACTTTTAAACCAAGATACGGTTGTATCTTTATGCTTTGTTTTAAAAGTGGCTTATGCTGCACATTTTCGAAACTTGAAATTTGGTACGAAGCAATGTCTTATCAGAACATAAGTAATAGCTAGGTAACGCACTCGTGTAGTCGACACTCGAAGAAAAGAAAGGATTACAATTTAAAAATGACAGGATAGAGTGTGGATGAGATCATAGTCTAGGGGCTTGCTAAGCAGAAACGCCACGCGCCCGTTTGTCTAACGAGAATATTCAGGAGTGGGTGGTCGGCGCCTCCTGCGATCAAAGTGCTGTCATTTTCTTTGCGCGGAGAATTGTAACTGCCAATCAATATGTCAACACATTGATAGGGAGGAATTCTTTGATCCCTACAGTCTCTCAGTTTTACCGTTTGCGTAGAACACTTACTAGCTATTTTCTCACCATTTTGTATAAGTTCGCTTTAAATTATTTAGGCACGTTTAATAGGGATGTTTAATAATTTAGATTAGCCTGTAACTCTTTATTCTTCGGTAACAGGCTTCAACAGGATTACGCCAAGGCTTACGCCTTGTCTTTGACGATATAAATAAAAAAAAAATACGGTGGTGCATATAATGTATAGCAACCATGGTCAGCGTTCTATGAGAGGTCCAAACCTACTTTGTAAAGTGAGGGCTGTGTCCAGCAGTGAACCGGTAGAGGCTGTTTATGTTATTTCAATGAAATGAAAAATGTTTATTGTCAATAAAATGAGATTCAGGTGGATTTAAGTGTTTACACCTAATTCACTTTAACAATACAGTACATCTGGGCGTCTGTTTGTGTCGGTCTATGATTTTTATTTGTAGCTTCAATTTAACGTTCATAAATGTCACTTAGTGTCTCAATTGAATAAATGATTTAGAATTTGAATTTAATGATGTGTGATGAGTGCATGAAATACGTGTAACAAATACGGACTTGATACATATCATGTCCTACCGGCAACATGTAAAAATGTATATAAAATTATTTGTGACTGCCTTTTTTTCATCATTCTTTTATTGTAAGCGCATATTTAAAAATCATTATTTTGACATAACTTGTAAGCGTCTTGGTGTATGAACTGTAAGCTTATATTGTTTAATAAAATAAATGAATAAGTGTGCTCTATACAATACCTCGTCATTTAGCACACCAAAGTGGTACAAGCTATATTATGAATAGTATTGTACATTATACTCCAATGAAATAGTCTTAGAAGTACAGTGAACGAATACAAGCTAAAATAAAAAAATAAAAAGCTTGTTTAGGGGGCTAGCACTTGATTGACTAATCATACGCCAAAAATGTTTTACACAATTTTGGGAAAGAGCTGATACTCTTACACTGCTAGACCGATATTAACCAAACATATTTAATAACCACCACAAAAAAACAGGCTTTCAAATTAAAAAAAAACCGCATTGAAACCGGTCCGTCCATTTCCTAGCTACAATGCCACAGACAGACACACGCAGACAGATATCGTCAAACTTATAACACCCCTGTTTTTGTGTCGGAAGGCAATGATCCACTTCTTGAAAATTTTATGTATATAAGTCTCCTTTAATAATGGTAGTCGACATTCAACTATTTGACATCATCCATTTCATCATCATCATCATCAGCCTACCGCAAACTACTGCTGAACATAGACCTCTCCAATTACACGCCACTTGGTTCGCTAACAGGGACAACATAAAAGTAACTTTTGAAGCCTAGCTCTTACATAACAGTAGTCTACGTATCAATGAAACTTTGTACAGCGCACATGTTATACCCGCAGTAGAAGTGAAGCAGTTCCGAGCAGAAAGATCTGTATAAACAGTGCTGTTTATCTACTTTTACTGCAAAGTGAACGCGTCGTCGCATATTTGAGGAGTCTGAGAGCTACGTAAAACAACAGCATGAAAGTAACATGAGACAACATGAACGTTGAGATTCAAAGGTGTGCATTAACTTAGTATCTAGTACAACTGTTCGTTGTGTCATCGGATACTTGTGGATCTAATTTATGCTATACATTTTATTTATATTATAACTTAAGAATATTTAACTTGGGGGGGTGTGGGGGCGAATCACAATCTTTCGCTCCCAGCCAACCTCACCCGCACGCGGTGCACCCTGCTAGATAACAAACGAGGCTCTGGCGACCGACCGATGGCTGGGTGCTAAGAATCACCGGGTTACGGGAGGCCACCACAAACGACTGACCCTGGCAACATTCAACGGCCGCACGTTACGGCTAGACTCGCATCTGATACAACTTGAGGAGGAACTTGGGAAGATTAGGTGGCGCATCTTAGGGTTATGTGAAGTCCGAAGAGAGGGGGAGGATACCATAATCCTGGACTCAGGTCACCTGATGTACTTCCGCGAGGGAGACCAACGATCCCAAGGTGGCGTGGGGTTTCTGGTAAACAAGTCGCTTTTTGGCAACGTTGTGGAAATTTCCAGTGTTTCGAACAGGGTAGCGTACCTCATTGTCAAGCTTACCGAGAGGTATAGTCTCAAGGTAATACAAGTGTACGCACCGCCCTCGGCTCACTCGGACGATGAGGTGGAAGATATGTTCGATGACATATCGAGGGCCCTCCACTCCACTACTAAAACCCACTACAACGTTGTTATGGGTGACTTCAACGCCAAAGTGGGAGTACAAACCTGCGGCGAATCGGTAATAGGATCCCATGGATTTAAAAACAGGAATCATAGGGGGCAAATGCTCATGAACTTTCTCGGGAGGGGCTGTTTTTGATGAACTCATTTTTCGAGAAGCGGCCCCAAAGAAAGTGGACGTGGAAAAGCCCCGACGCTATGACCAAAAACGAGATCGATTTCATCATGACGGACAGGAAGCACATATTCAGAGACATCTCAGTGCTCAATAGGTTTAACACCGGTAGTGATCACCGACTAGTTCGAGGTTCTCTGAATGTCAACTTCAAGGCTGAACGTGTCCGCATGATGAAATCCAGGCTCCGACCAACTCTGCTCCAAGTCGAGATGGGATCTGAAAAATTCCAGTCAAATCTGGAAAACCGATTTGTTGCCATGGAAACCACAAGAGACGTAAACCAGAACCTTGAAAATGTGGTTCGAATCCTCAGGAGTGAAGGTACGAGATTTTGTCAAATGCAGCGTACAGGCACGAAGTCGAAACTTTCAGAGAGGACACAGGGGTTAGTGTAGGAAAGACGTGAGAACCAGCCAGTCACTTCATCGGCAAAGCGGACACTAAACCGAGAGATTAGTAAGCGTGTACGACACGACCTCCGATGCTCCAACACTTTTGATTGAAAGAGCAATCGAGCAGAATCGGGGGTCAAAAGTGTTTGTGAAATCTCTTGGAAGAAGCCATTTGACGAAGCTGACCACAGTAAGCGGAGAAGTCGTTGCTTCCAAGCTGGCTATCCTTTCGGAAGTAGAAAGCTTCTATGGCGATTTGTACGCTTCGCATGCATCTCGACCTGATCCCGAAAATAAGGACCCTCGAGCCACATTAACACGCCACTTCACCGAAGATCTACCAGAAGTCAGCATTGACGAAATCGATATGGCTCTTAGACAGCTGAAAAATGGAAAAGCCCCTGGAGAGGATGGCGTTACTACAGAGCTGTTAAAGGCTGGAGGTAAACCCGTAAAGGCGCTCCAAAAGCTTTTCAACGCTGTCCTGTTCGAAGGGAGGACTCCAGAGGCGTGGAGTAGGAGTGTGGTCGTCCTGTTCTTCAAAAAGGGAAATAAGACCATGTTGAAGAACTATTGGCCTATTTCCCTCCTGAGCCACGTCTATAAGCTGATTTCAAGAGTCATCACGAACCGTCTTGCGCGAAGACTCGACGAATACCAGCCACCGGAGCAGGCTGGGTTTCGGAGCCACATCCATAGACCACATCCACACAGTGCGGCAGATAATACAAAAGACCGAAAAGTATGATCAGCCCCTGTGTCTAGCATTTGTGGACTATGAAAAGGCCTTTGACTCGATCGAGATCTGGTCTGTTCTGGAGTCCCTGCAGCGTTGCCAAGTAGATTGGCGGTTCATCCAAGTGTTGAGATGTCTCTAGAAAGCCGCTACTATGTCCGTCCAAGTACAGGATCAGCATACAAGACCCATACCATTGCATGGAGGAGTGAGGCAAGGAGACGTTATATCCCCGAAATTATTCACTAATGCAATGGAGGACTTATTTAAGACAATGCACTGGAAAAGGCGCGGTATCAACATCAATGGCGAATACATCTGTCACTTGCGATTTGCAGATGACATCNAACCAGGGTCATCGACGTAGCTCACAGGATTAGCAAGCTGAAGTGGCAGTGGGCTGGCTACATTTGCCGAAGAACCGATAACCGTTGGGGTAAACGAGTTCTTGAGTGGAGACCGCGTCTCGGCAAACGTAGTGTAGGACGTCCACAAGCCAGGTGGAGCGATGATTTGCGCAAGACGGCTGGCAGGAGCTGGATGCGAGAAGCCATAGATCGAACTAAGTGGCGTGAAATTGGAGAGGCCTATGTCCAGCAGTGGACTGCGATAGGCTGATGATGATGATGATGATAACTTAAGATGCTTTTCTAGAAAACTTGGCATGTGTCCAGGGCATCCAGTTGTCTAGGTAAGATATAACCAAAAGTGTCAACTATATGGAATGCTAAGATGTTAAAGGTACAAAATTATTTTAAAAAGTAATCCAACAGGTAGTGTTATCTATACCGAATCTTCTAACTGTATAATATAAAGCAAACAATATATATGCAGAAATCGTATGAACCAATAAATATATTGTTCTAAGAAAGCTATTATTTGAATAGCATTTCTTTTGATAATATTTGAGTTTTCGAATAATTGTCATTGATTTTCTCATGTTTTAACATGTACTACATGTAAAAGTAAATTGCAGATCCTCAGCACGAAATTGTGAGCACTTGACGAAGACAAATGTTGGCAGAGTGCAGCAGGAGCGCCGCGCCGACGGTTAGCGCAGGATACGGTCGTTAAGCAACGCGCTCCACACTAAACGGGTTTATTTCTTTTTGTTTGGCAATAAATCAAACAATTTAGAACTGTAATACATCTTACAGGTTCAGTACTCGTGAGACAAAGTTATAAAAACTATTCCCCGGAGTAATATTTGTAAAACAATGTTATATCCTCTCAATCGTACTTAAAACAATGGAACTTGTAATACTAAGAAAAAGTAGCTGAATATATTATAAACATGAAAATGTTTCATGTATAATACACTACACCTGCCCAACTGAAGTATACGTAGTAGGCACTTCAGGCAGTACTTGAGAACATTTGAAAGTATAATTAACTAATTCTATATTGTGTTCAATCACTTTTTTTATACCGTTAGGCAACTATGTTATAGGTAGTATTTCTAAATAATAACTAATATTATTCTCTATGACAATAAAATCACTTACTGTAATAAAATCAGTAACTATGATAACTGTGATCCTGAGGGATATCGACCAGCTTAACAAAAATAGAAGAATAATGTTGTCCTCAGTTGCTCAGAAGTTTTGATAAATTTTAAATTTGAAATTAGTAGAACATAATTGAAATACTTCGGAATGGAGCTGAATGGTCAAAAGTTCTCTTTGCAACGATTGTCACCGCAGTATTCAGTTCATTAAAAACGACCTTACTACACAGGAATAAGAGTCTCAAGCAGAATGTGTTGGTATAATCAAAGCAGCACAAGCAATTGCAGCCAGAGATGTGAGAAAATCAAACATCAAAAATGTCTCTGACCATGCATCCGTGGTTCAAGCGCTGCAAAGCAACAAGATGACCTCTGCCCTCATCAAGGAGTGTCATGAAAACCTCTAGTCTATTGCAACCACAAACAAAGTTATCCTACAATGGATTATAGGGCATAGTAACTCAATGGGTAACGACGCCGCAGATGAATTGGCCAAAAGGGGAATCGGAAACGGCTTTTTGTGGACCGGAACCACTGTGCACCAATACCGAAGAGAAACACACAACACAATGGAAAAACAATGAAGGAAGGAACGGCCAAACAAAAAGTGCAGTTCCGGTAGCATCAAAAAGACTAGCCCGTAACCTGATTAGACTAAAAAGGGACGATCTCAAGAAGGTCATATGCATTCTGACAGGGCATTGTCCCCTAAACGAGCACCTATTCAATATAGGTGCAACAAACAGCCCTCTGTGCAGGGGATGCATGGAGGCAGAAGAAACACCGCAGCAAGTTCTCACAGAATGTAGAAGTGTGGCGGATCAACGGGTGGACATCCTCCAATCAACATCACTCCTGGGAGCATGTAGTGACCTGAAAAGGCGGTTGAGCTTCTGGGATGGTCTAGGACAGTTGGAGTAGGAAGATAACAAACTCACGTACAACGGCCCAATCAAGAGGCTAAGTGCGGCAATGGCCCGGTAAATCAAACAAACAAAGAGTCTCAAGAGACTGTAGGGTTTGCGTTACTGTTGAGTAAATGTTATTTAGGAACCACGTATGTATAACTTCTCCCAACAGGCATCGATCGTGCCTTAATTTTCAGTTTTGCATTTTATCCCTTAGCCTTAAAACTGGTCATGAGAGAAACTGAATCCGAATTATTGACACAAACGTGCATGAAAGCAGTTAGAAGTGTAAAATTTTGTGATCTCAATTGGCTGCAATATAGTCCTATATACTTTGAGACCTGTTATCAATAATAGTACGCCCTCTTTCTATTCCAACGTCGTCCGGAACATTCGTTACTAACCAAGATTAGGTGGATCGAGCTTAGTGATAGGACCATTTTTGGTTATTGAAGTGTTGTTAAGGGGCTTAACTATCTTCTTAAGTATCTTGATGATAACTTATATGTAATTAAAAAATATATGTATATTATTGAGCCAAGGACAACGTTTGGGTCGATTAGAATACATGATGACTCCTTTTCGTTATAATTTTATTTTACAAACTCCATACTTAGACGAGTATTGTGCCAAACCGAACATCAGATATAATAACGAGATTATTAATAGTTATCTTGTTATACTAAGACGCCCAGAACAGCTGCACCAGAAATTCGTATTTAAAGACACTAAATTCTCAGAACGAGTGAGCCGTTGGAAACTGAACGCTTGTTTGTTTCTTTAACAAAATTTCCCGTAGTTAATGAGTATAAACCAATACTAACCTAATCCTTCTTTAAATCGTCGTTATGTTAATAGAAGAGGTTGAAAAATTCATGAAAGGAACAGGTTCGTTAAAAAGAAAAGTGTTTTTTTATGTGTATTTAACTCATACTTCTGTATAAGTTCAAATAAAAGCTAGTGTATTTGTTGCGGTGGGCCCATATAGATTTGAAGGCAATCGGTCGCGATTTCCAGACTTCAGTACTGATCGCTCCTCTATACTGCAATTACACTGATCGAGAGACGTTCCATTAATCGACTCGTTAGGGCTGCCAAGTCTCGCTTTTGTATTTACAAATTATTGTGATGAGAATAATAAAGATGTGAGCTAGAAGAAAATATATAATTTTTACCGTGGGAGAGCCACGCTTCGGCATGAATGGGCCGGCTCGACCGGAGTGATACCACGGCCTCACAGAAAACCGGTGTGAAACAGCGCTTACGCTGTGTTTCATCGAGTGAGTGAGGATACCGGAGGCCCATACCCCAATCCAACGCCCCCTATCCCCCTCACCATCCCCTTTCCCCCCAGACCGCCATAGTGTGGGTCACCATGCTGCATTGTTCTTTTTCGCATTGAGGATGGTGACCACCACTCTTGGATTCTGCTCATGCTTTCCATCAGGCAGGGCAGAGTCATTTTGGCAGCTTAGACATAAAAAAAAAAAAAAATAATATAAGAAATTAAGAATACTATTATTATGATATAACGGTGTGGTTTTATTTTTACCATGTTTGGTGTAACTTGCGATCGCTGATTACTGTTAGTGAAGGTTTCTACACCCAAAGGAAATAGTACTACTGGATATTTTTTGTAAGATAAATCGATATTAAGGTACCCTAATTTTATAAAGTTCAAGGTTATCTTTCTTTGTTTGGTTAAAGTCTCTAATCTCAGGAAAGATTGGCTCGGATTAAATTATTCTTTTAGAAGTAGATATTAGAAGTTAATCTGAAAATATACCTAACTCTATTTTTATTTTATCGTAAGATCAAATTACATTTCACGATAAGCGTGTTACAATTTGTATTCTTTGTCTATATTTGTTATCTCTTTGGTGATAAACAAGAGCGAGTATATAAAAACAAAGCGTTGTAGATACTTGTATGAGACGGTGTCTCCGTCAGATGTAAGATTCTCTAATTCACACATTTATCTGAGATACGTGTCAGTAGGAAAATAAAAACCGTCGAAAAATCGTAAAACCTCAGAGAGTACTAAGTGATAAAGCGAGTACGAGGCAATTTGACTCTGCAGTGACGACTGTCCCTCGAGTTTTGAAGCTTTATGTCTGGTGTTGTAGTGAAGTGGCAGCCCTCAGCGCCGGGAGCAAGAGGTGGATCGTCGCTAAGGCGCGGAGTGATAGCGCGACTGACGGATGCGGGAACATAACTCACTGGATAACGGCTCACTGCGCTAGTACCGATAACCTCAAACCACTTCACCGTCTAAATAGCTACCAGCAATATAATTAAAACAGTCTCAGACAAGCAACTGTGTACGCGCCATCATTTACACTTTCACCATTATCAGCAGTCCCTATAAGGCTTATTTTTAAAATACAATAAGTAGTTAATTATTAAGATTTTAACGACTTATTGGGTAAAACATCACAGTAGATTTCAATTATATATATATATACAGGTTTCAAATATATCATAGTATCTTTTGCCCGCGACTTTATTTGCATTTAATAAAACCTATCCTATGTACTTTTAATATTTCCAAGAATATGTGTACAAAGTTTTACGATAATTGATTAAATAGTTTTCGCTTAAAAGCGTAACAAACATTATATTTGTAAGATTGAGGAAATTAAAGGCCGTAAGGACACTTTGACGGCGACCGATGTCATCGTGGAATTTAATGAATTTGTAGTATTTTGTGTCAAGTCCTTAGGATGTCTTTAAATATTTTAACCTCTTTAAAACTGAAAAAACAAACGGTTTATAGATTTCGCAGAACTGACTTCTCAATAGGATAAGCTAAATAAGCATTTGAAGGAGTTATTGACCATCAGCAAATCCTTGATTCCAGGCATTAGGATAGAATAACATAAGAAACATTCTTTATTTATCCCATAATATTGTCGCCGTACATGTTATTATATAATTTTACTACATAAAAAAACTTACCCAGTTACCAAAGTATGTAAAACTAATACTTTTTGGATAAGGAAAACTTAGATTCATTTTTCTCAAGAGCTACGAAACAGCTTTATTAATTAACTTCTCAGTAGACTTGCAGGGTTCGTACAAGCTGGACAATAGTTATCAACTACGAAGCAAAAACAACTTCGCAACTTGACTATACGTAGTAGTTCATTAATTCTCTTTACGCGGTAAACTTGAATTCATTTTCTGTGTACTCTCATTACCGGGGCACTACTAACACCGGAGTAAACTTTCTATCATAAACTTGCATTGTATTTTAATTTAATTAAAATTCATGGTTGCCTCGCGTCTGTCTAGTCTAAGCTGAGCATCTGTAGTCCGTCATGTGAGAGTGAGTTTAGCGCTCATAAATGATAATGCAGTATTTAGAAAGTGCGGTGAGTGGGTGGGAGGCGCAAGTTCGCATATTCAACGCGCATAATGATGTGCTAAGTGAATGCGCATGAATATTTACAGATGCGCGCTTGAGTGGCACCGCGCTGTCGCCTCGCGCCAACAACAGGAGCGCGAGACAAATGGCAGGAGATATCACGTGACGCTGAACTCTGCAGCCCGTCGTGACGTCACACCGTGTAATTACAGCCGCCTTGATATCTATGGGGACAAGTTCAGCGGGCGTCAGTACGTGCAGATACGAGTAGATGGAGACACCATGCTGCAATAGTCGTGATACCTTTTTATGATTAATAGTTTGGTCTTCTAATCACCACCAGTGGCACCAGTGCTGTCTTAGCTCGTACTTGTCGTGATTAACAGGCGGGTTTATTATTAGTATATTATATAGTCCTTTTACAAAGAATGCACATAGATTGATAGTATTGTCACATTGAGATGCATGTGGTATGCAAATTGATGAAAATAGTGTTACTTGGTGTTTCGAGTTTTTTTAACGACAAATCTCGCATTGGGAATATAAATTCCTGTGTAGAGGGAGACTTTACCAACATACATGCAACGGACACAAAAAATGTCTCCATTCCTTCCCCTTCCCACTTTTCAGTGCACTCAAATGCCATTACAAAATAGGCTCGCTATCCTGGGCATGGATATCTGCCGAGACCTCAACCCACGCGAATACGTTGAGAGTGTCACTAAAGCGGCCTCACGGAAGCTAGGTGTGTTAAACAGGGTGAGACGGTTCTTCTCGCCCGGGCATCTGTGTCTTCTTTACAAGGTGCTTCCTTCCTGTGCCGAGCGGTCAAAACCTGGAACTCACTACCAGCGCACGTGTTTCCTTCCCACTATGATCCCGGGTCCTTTAAGCGGGGCGTGAAAAAGCATCTCACCAGGCCGCCATAGTGTGAGTCACCATGCTGCATTGTTCTTTTTTGCATTGAGGATGGTGACCACCACTCTTGGATTCTGCTCATGCTTTCCATCAGGCAGGGCAGAGTCATTTTGGCAGCTTAAAAATAAAAAAAAAAAAACACTCGGAATCAGAACAAGATTTGTAGTTCCCACAAAAAGTTGTCCCATTAAGGGTTTGAACCCATAACACTCGGCAGTTAGAAAGCGGCGTGGCGACCGCTTAAACCACCAGGCTAACCGTGCAGTCATATGTGTATGTGTATTAATTTTTGTAACTAGTCTCATTTTGTTACTCATTTATTTCTTATTTTAATATATATTTAGTTCATTGTGTTAGTTATTATACGAGCAAGTTATTGGATCCACAACGTCAAGCATTAAACATTTGTGTACGTGCACATATTTGTGTCACGATTGTGGAATAAATGGGTCAGACCCATTATCTCGTAGTCAATTGAGGCCGGGTAACATAATTTAATGTAAAATTAAGTCGTTACTTTTAACGAACACTTAGAGCACCTCAAGGGCGTATGCAATTATAATTGAGTACGACCCTGAAGTTTAGATACCCGGCATCAGAGAATCTTCATTGTATTGTCTAGTAAGGTAACTTTCTGTACGCTGAGAAGTCTAGAAAAGTGACCAGCAACCTAAAAGTGGCCTTAAGAAGGCCCAAGTGTGTAATATAAAGTTGAAATACTTTTTGTTCAAGTTTCTATAAAGCATTCGATGTAAAAAAAGTGTAGGGCCTTGAAAGACCTGACTACCTTAGTGATTAGTCAGTTTCGTAGGAATTAGCAGTAAGCAACCACGTTGAAAGATTATGATAGATGACCTGTACTGGGCGGTCAAGACTGATAAGAAAACAACAACGTCAATGGCAATATTTGTAGAACTGGTCACTCGGTCATAGTTACCAATTCGGGTAATATTGTTATTGAATAGCTTAAATCGTAGATAAGCTGACGTATACATATTAAGTTTATTTAATATAAATTTTGCATTCATAAGATTAACGCGAACGGTTGTACGCAAATCTATGGAACCATTTGCTTAATGTTTAGGTCTTAATAGCAACTATCGCATTAATTCAACGAATCAAGCAAATGTCTGTATACGTCCTCGGTCCCACGTCCGTCGCCTCGCGCGCCGATAGCTCGCTCTGATACCGTGCCCTATTTATGCAGCGCCAGTACACTCCAGCTCCGCGTTATGGAAATAAGCAAAATGCTGAAAAAAAGCTAGTTCTCTGTGCTTTAAATAAAACTTAGACTCTTAAAATTACAGGCAGAATTATATATATAAAAAGCTTACAACTATAAAAGTGGTAGATTTATTATTGCTCCTGGCAAGCTTATATATATATATATATATATGACGGTAGTCGTACTGTATTCCAGCTGCGAGAGACGGCGACTAGATGGCGCTAGTGGAACGTGCACCGGACGCACCATTTAAAAATTATTTAGTCGATTATTTGACTCAAAACACTTGGATTCAAACTAGTAAAATATTGTGACGTTACCCCCTCCCTAAGTGACCGCCTTTACAACGAGCTGCGCTGTTGAGACGGCACGCATTTCGAACGATTACGTCCTGGTGCACGGACCACTGTCTCTCTACAGTCAGTACTGCACGGTTAATGGATGTGCAACGTTATCTCTGATAATTAGTACTATCTTTATTGCGGTGGGTACGTGGACCACTGTCCCTGACAGTCAGTACTGACCTATGTGACCGCCTTTATTGAAATGGTAAGATATTTAACTAATTCTACACCTTTGTTAATTTCCTAGGCTTGGGATATTCTGATTTATTTGAGTTATTGAAATAAATTCTGTATATTGCCATATCTAACTTTTACTTCTAATGTTTGAGCCTAACCCGACATATATATATATATATACATACATATATATGTATATATATATATATATATATATATATATATATATATATATATATATATATATATATATATGTGGGTATACTAAAAGACTTAATCGTGTGGAATTTAGAATATTTTAAATAGAACAATTGATACTCAGGACTACACTCCGCATTAATTATTGATTAGAAACCATTTTGTTTCTTACATATTGTGTATAGTGGAACCTGTTTATAGGTTACTGAGTATTTTTGATTGAATTATTTATTTTATTACAAAATTTGATAACAAGAAGTAATCCAAACCCGAGATAATGGTAGACTAAGCATTTTATGACCATGTTGTGTAAGTAAACTTTTTGAAATGACTTAAGTCGTTCGAATTCATATAAAGTGATAGGAGTCGTACGCTAGATGCCTTTCTGGTGCTGTATGGGTCTTACGAAATGCCTGGGTGCTACCGACTGACAAGTACAATGTATATTGATCCTTTGAGAAGAGATATAGATATATGAGGTGCTCATAGCCCAGTTGCACTCAGTGATTAGAAACAATCAGCGAGGGCAAGCAACGACGGCGCGGTCAGTACCTGGATGGGTGACCGCTGGTGGCATGTTACCATGAGCGTCTCCGTGATTCAGAGGTCACGTTAAGCAGTCGGCCCCGGTTGTTATCATAGGATAACAGTCGTGAAGCTTAGTTGGAGGCCTTCGGGTGGTTTAAAAACATCCAACGGTAAGATTACGTAGCCACAACGTTGTCTTGCCAGTCCCCAACCCGCACTTGGCCAGCGTGGGGACGTATGGCCTTAACCCTCTCCTGAGAGGAAACCCGAGCCCAGCAGTGGGACATTATGGGTTATTGATGTTGATTGATGATTGATAGATTTATTTGGTCTCGTCGTTAGCGAGAAATGTATTATAACTGTAACTGGTTCATATGATCAGGTCCCCTAAAATTGTGGCACAATAGTAGAAGCACGTTATATGTCATTTCTGGTAAGAATGCCTTTGCTTGCGTGAAAAAAGTATTATAATTATATAAACATAAAGTACCCTCTATTTCAAATTATTTAAATCTAATCTGGTACACGTATGAATGACACAAATATAGTATATAAAATATTCAATCTCTGAACTAAATTGAACTAACTAGTAAGAGGAATCGTACACGATATCGCATGATATATTGACAACGCTTGCCAATTATACCTTCGCTTTGGCTCACAAACAATTTTGATAGGCGGAGCTAACGGAGGTCAATTGCCTTCATCAACGAACGCTCAGCCTTTATGAATGTCGAAGTGAGACACTGACAGACGCGGCGATAGCCTCCGGCGCTATGGCGAACGTGTTCCTGAAATAATGATGTGTTTGTATATTGAATGATAATGTTGAACTGACCAATGGAGAAAGGAACATACTACACATTATAAACTCCTTCTCACGCTTTTATTTGCTTTTATTATCTGTAGGCAAAACACGAAAATATTCAACAAAATGAGTTTAGCGTGTAACCTGCTGAGTTAATGATTCACACTAGTACTGAAGTTTTTTATATAGCTCTATCCTAAAGATTCGAGTGAATGTTTGGTGAAAGTTTTAGATATACCTAACAAAAGCAATAAGAACAAATTTGTTGGCTTAAGAAATCACGAATATTAACTTCAACTGTCTTATGTCTATGAGCTTACAAAGCTAGCACTTGACGTTTGACTGCTTCCTGCTGAAGACATTAACGTAGTAATGCCATTGTATAGCAGTATGCGATTGAGGGGTATATAATGTACCTGAACCTGTACCTAAATAACATTAGATCTTCTTAAAAAAATATCACAATCTTTAAAGCACTTAGTTTATTTAAAGGTTCGGATTTTTTTCATAAAAGCAAGATAAGTTTTCCAAACCATCTAAAGCAACCTTGAATCTAATCACCGACTCATACCGCTGGCTTAATGATGTAACCGATAAGGAACATAAATCAACACATAGGTAGATACGTACTTTATTAAAGGGGTCAATCATATATAATCTATCATATATAATATAATATATAAAAATGAATGTTTGTCTGTATGTTCTTTATAGAATCGTAAACTGTGTATTTGATCATGTCAAGATCTTCAGCAAAGTGTTGCGCATAAACCCACAAAGGTTTCCGAGTTGGTTCACCAGCTTTGCCCCACCGTTGTTGTTGTAACGCGGGTAACACTGCTCAGTTAGTAGTATATAAAAATATTTTTAATGAGAAATCCAAGAAATAAATAAGCAGTAAAAATAAAAGATTTATGGACACAAATAAACCAGCAACGCATATTATATATTTGTCGATTTCTCTTTATGAATGACCTCCAAATGAAGAAAAAATTCCACAAATGAGTTCATAAATAACCGAGGTTTGCTATTATTTTAGTCGGTTGAAAGGAACGGCAAAGGTACCTTAACCCTACAAAAAGATTTTGCTAGCGAAGAACGTAAAGATTACTCCGTTGCCGAAACTGTCATAGGTAAAACCAGTTTCTAATAAAATCCTTGTTGAAACCTTGGGATATACAAGTTATCGTAACCTTTTAAATGATTTTATCGCGAAAAAGTCCCGCTGTACAACAAAAACAATTAATGAAATGTTCGATATAAATAGAGTTATATTGAGTATTTTATTGCAAGACCAGCCGCAGCGCCTAAGTGTGGACTTTACTGTAGCAGTTATTGTAATGCATAGGACAAGTGAGAAGACAGCGGCTGTAAGCACTGTGCAAGCACTTGCGCCGATGACATGGACATTTTTAAGCGCTTTGCCATTGTTGGACGCAGAGTTAAGCTGCAAGCGGACAGTACTTGACAGTCGAGGGAGCGCACTCAAACATTGTCATTTGCAACAACGAGATTTGAGATTTTTTTTCTATTAATATTTGTAGGATATTATAAGTCATTAAAGCTTCCTCAGTCTCTTTTCTATACAAATTAAGACCGAAAACATACGATCTCAAAATCGAGAGTTATTTAATGCTAAATGTCCCAGAGCCCCAGGCGGTACGCAAAAGTTTTAAACTCCTTTAAGTTTATCTAGTTCGTTCTCAGTAACGCTTGGATGGATAGCGTCTGACTATAATCTAGGATTAAAAGAAGAGAATTTGGAAGAGCACCTTCAGTAGCAGCGGCAACACAACGGGAGCTTATAAAGATCGTTAAAAAGGTCAAAAACTTACACCTAACACTGTTGTTTGACTTCATTTGATTATTTGTAATTTTAATTTTTGTCTTATAGGTAAAAAACTAGGTATAAGTAAAATATCTAAATACACAAAATAAACCAATAAAATACTATACTATAATTTTCTTAATACACCTGGTAAAAACCCTTGGGTATATTTTGCATTAAATTATTCTGAAGTTTGTGTAATTAATGTTCGAAGTGAATGTGAAAAATGATGAAGCATACCCTGTAGTTAGTAACTAACTACGAATAATTACGTTTATATTTTCACGTGGAGCATGATCTGCAAACCTGGTTATGGGTTAACTTAACAAATTGACGGCTCAATTACCTTCATGTTAATATATTAATTTACTGATTGTTTGGGACTCGTGCCAAATGAATTCATCATCTTCCTAGCTTTTATGATTCAAAAGATTAATTGGGGTGGGCTACTTACTAGTTCAACCGGTTTTACCTGAATATCAGTTTGAGAGCACTGACTTTGCAATAACGATTGCCATAGATGTTCATAACAACCGGGACCGACGCACGGCTTAACGTGTTCTCGGGCGGGAAACACCGCCGTCTTCCACACTCCGGGCTGCCATTAAGAATTTCTTGTAAGAGAAACCCAACAGCAATCCGACCCGGGAATCAAACTCGAACCTGTTAATCTGCAGTCACTTACACTAACCAATAGACCAATAAGTCAACGAGCCAAATGAATTATTGAATAGAAAACTAGTTTTAAATAAATAGTAGTCTATCTCCATGACAGATTTCATTGTGATAAATACAACGGTTTAACTGGGAAACCGTAACAGATAGACAGTTACTTTCAAATTTATAATATTAGTATCGATAGTTCTAATATATTATGTGAAGACTCTGAAGCAGACTTTTTTGACGATTGTGTGCGGGAGGGCTTTTGTTATTATTATATGTGAAAGTCATTGCAAAATATTGAATCATAAATTCTATTTTCGAGCGTACGATCTTCTCATTCTTTATACAATAGAAATCTTAATAATGTAAAGAAAACTGAGACTTTTGATGTGGTCTTAAACCTCTCATTACAAAAAAGTAGACTACACCCAGCATATCAAAGACTCCATTAAATAGAGAATGAAATTTTCCGAACGCTTTTAAATATTTATATGCATATATAAATATACTTATAATCATTCATACTAAGTCTCAATCATTTCTAATAAAAGGACCTGTAGAGTTTTTCATAACTTGTTTACCAGGTGTTTATAATCATTAGAAATAATTTTTGAAAAATCATTTTATTCAATATTTTTATTTTTTGAAACTATTTAAATATGAAAATTATACAATACAATGCAATGCAATGCAATACCGAACAAAGGCATTGTTGCCAAACAATAGAATGACACACGCTAAATAAAAGCTAGCTATAACAATTAATTATCTAAAATATTTATCTTACGCATGTAGCAACACAGGCTACCTGACGGAGGGAATAGTTTTAATTTCTTTTTCCGATATAAAACAGTCAGTCATTTTTTTTCGGAAAAATCTTCAACCATTCAAAATTTAGACTGAAAAACAAAAACAATCGCCTGTCGTTACGAACTCACACATAACAAATAAAAACGTTCTGAATTTTACACACACATAAATATATTTTGTGTTATAACAGTGTAACGCGTAGGCCCATTTGTGTTTATACATTGCCAGAGGGAAACGCCTGCGTCTGGCTTCTTCCTACCGTGTTGCTCTAGGTATCTTACATCTTTTATCTAACTAAACATATTTCTTTGGTTTATTCTAAATCTTAACGAAGATTTTATAAACAGAACCTAAATTATGTATTCCATCTGTAAAAATTAATATTAACAAACATTTAAAAATAAGAAAGCGCTTTCTACAACGTCAAAAACAGCTTAACACACACAAAGGTTTTTGAAGAAAAATTTGTACCTTTCGTCGCCTATACAATGATATTATAATAAGAATTTTTTAGAGACGATGACACGGCTACATAAACATTACTTTCCTCTCCACCTTTACTTACCTTAGTAGCGCAGTAGGATTAAAGGGGATTCCTAAGTATTTACATCTAAAAGTAATCAGATATTTTTCATAGTCTTTTTAGGTAGTAACATAATTTTGTGACAATACAAGACTGCAAAGAAAGAAAAATTTACATAATAATATAATAAGTACAAAGGTGTGACTTATGATTAAAAGGCAGTGGAAACTAAATGGGACATATAGGAGATATTATATTGATCTCCAACTAACTCGTGTACAAATCATAAGGTCGACCTTTTCGGAAGCAGGCCTTAGATAGCGATTTGATCTATTTTTGATTTGCAGGTTTTCTCAAAGTCTTTATAGCTTCTAATTTTTAATGTTTGAGCTTTCAAAGTGACTTTACTCTGTCTGATGGAAAGCACGAGCAGAGTCCAAGAGTGGTGGTCACCATACTCATCGCGAATGTAGACTATGCAACAACGCAGCAGTGCGACCCACACTACGGCGCCCTATTGAAATGCTTCTGTGTTTTCTCCTTAGGCTATGGATCCACTAAATTTACTAACAAATCACTACTCTTTACAAAATAATATTACTAAATTTAAAGAAATACTGTTCAAAATACGGTATATTCATTGATAATCAAAATAATATTTTTCTATATATTTACAAATAACTAATTGGCGTATAGTTCTTAATCAGTCTCTCCTCCGACCCGTTTGAAAATAGCCATTGGTGGATCTAACAAAATTGTGTCGTTAAAGTCGCTCATGTCGTAATCCCGGGTGTCTCCAGAACAGTAGGCACTCTCTTGCTCGTATAAAGTTTTGTACCTCCACGTCCAGTAATACACAAAGGCAAAACCACCCACCAGAAGAACACTGTAAATAAAAGGAAACATAACCTTTTTTATTTCAACGTTTTAGATACCACAACATAGTATTTATACTAGATATAACCTAACTGACTCGAAACAGACGGGTTTTCGAATCTGACAGTAAAAATTAACAATTAGTAAAATTGACGATCTTATTGGTAACATGTTTATTGAATAGGTTTTAATGACATAGATAAAACTAAAACAGTGCCATTGGGCATTTTATACAAAATATTTTATGTTATATCCGGAACAGTAACAAGTGTAATAAACATACTTCTTTGGTACAACTAAACATTTTCTGAAGCGTTTATACAATGTGGTTATAGTAGCAATGTAACTAGAACACCAAAGTAAAACCGCTATCCAGTAGAAGTAAGGTAAAAGACAGACGAATTATATAGCCGAATTCTCTATCTATATAGCTGAACTGAAAGCAATACCGAAAACGTTATCAAACTAATGTCGTGATATGGAAAGGGATAACAGTGGAAATACTGAGAGATCGTAATAGAAATAGCAACTTCTGTGATTAAGAGGTAAAATTAATTCCCTTTTTTGTCAGTACACGTTGACGTTTGGTCGATTTACATTACCGTTCCGATTTCCAGATATTTTTGCATCTGACCTGACTTTTTTAGCAGTCGAAGGATCAATCTTAGATGGTGGGTGGTGCTCGAAAACTTACAATCCCTTCGTCCCCTTTCCATGTTTGCCGACTGAAGTTTTTGACTCGTGTGTTTTGCTGATAACAAAACTCTGAGGTCGAAGTATCACCATAAAGCTACCATATATCGATACGATTTTTTAATATGCTCAGCTTTATTGTTGTTTCCAGACTATACCGAAAGCAGGTAATGTAATGTGAGTCTGAATACTATGTTTTTAAACTTTTTATAGTTCGCAACCACTTTAACACTGAAATATATTACACTGGTAGCAAATAATGATATTAGAATATACTTTAATTATAAAATATACAGCATCAGATTCAGTAATGACTTCATTATTGTAAATTATCACCATCGTCAGCCTAGTTTACCGCTGGACATAGGCCTCTCTCATTACACGCCGTCCTGATCGTTTTTACACTACTCGCGTGCAGTTCCTGCCAGCCATCTACACCACCTCCCATGTGAATATCCTACACTACATTTGCTGAAACACGGTCTCCACTCTAGAATTATTTTGCCCCAGCGGTTGTCAGTTCTGCGTCTAATGTAGTCACTGTGAATACCTCAGTAAAATATGCACCTGGTTTTTCCTTAATGTCACCAGGATATTTTAGAAACAACTTACAATGGGATTATCATGTTGATACACTGTTCTCACTTCACTTGACGAGTCTCACTAGCACGACTCACAATTGGTAAAGAACTAAAGATATTGAAGTAACCTAATAATTGAACTGTGATAATAGTGTTACGTAATTGAAGCAATCCCCTTTGTATATTCATGGTCATACTTTCAGCTATTCAAAATCAATGTTATGTATGTCCACAAAGATCAATTACACATTTTTGTCGAGAACGAGTTATTTTTAGACAAAAATATAATCATAAATGCAATCTTTTAATTTTTATCTGTGTAACTGTTGTTGATGTTGATGATTCTAGAGGAGTATCAAAATATTTTAACAACGAACTACATTATTCAGGATATAAAATTAATATTTAAAGTGGTTGAAAATTGTATGGAGTCATTCCTTCAAAAATTACATTGGTATCTATGTATAATCTTTCATACTATAAATATAGAACTAAATGCTTTAAGTATTATAAAATTAAGATGTAATATAATATAATTTTGTTATTTTCTTAAACACCGCCATAGTTTTCCTACTTTTAAATGCTATTGGCATAGCATCAAAATGAATGATCTTGGAAGAATCAGCTGACATTGTTATTTTTGGAGATTTAGACGACCTCAAGGATGTGTCGTTGAGATTAATATTTCTTTAAATAAGTTAAACGAATATTATAAAATAGGTAAAGTTCAGTATGAATTTGAACATTTTGTAAGCACACATGTTGTTTTGTTTACGTGTTTATTATTTTCATCCTCGTCGCAGACTTTAACTTTTGCATGGAACACACATTGAATCTAGTTAACTATACTTTAGGAGGCATAGTGTAGGTATATAGAATGGCTTCAAACTTGAACAAACAACTAAATATATACACGCAAACTAAGTAGAAATGTAAAGTTAAGACTACGAGATGGCTTATGTGTCTCGTCTATGGAAGATTGAAGGAGATTGAAGATATACTTAGGAGTTCCTAGTACACTTGCACACGCATGCGATTACTCACACCCACTCACATATACATACGTACTTACGCATATACACACACCACACACACACACACACCACACATACACACATACACACACACACACACACACAC
>PKRV01003118.1:20308-77201 GCA_003709505.1 Hyphantria cunea | reverse complement strand
ACCACACATACACACACAAACACACGAACAATAACACATTAATATTATTATTAGTAATTATGTATAACATTATTTATTGTTTCTCTTTTTTCTGTATGTATAATTATAAGAGGGAATCATCTTGGCCTCCATATTACAAGTTTATACTTAGTTTGCAGGCCAAGAGACACGTATATGTATTTTTGCAGTGTCAATAAATATTTTTGATTTTGATTTGATTTTGAAACTAAAGCTCGATCGATGGTTTTTCGCTAAGAGTCGTCAAGTTGTCAATACTCCTAGGCCTTAAGAAGTGAGGGCTAAAGGTAAGCGACCTGACCATATAAATTTCAGTTTTTCTCTTATTCCCAGAGTTTAGATTTCGTATATGTGTCCATTATAAAATTGTGTAACATGGTCTTTTAAACTTTTAAGGATTTCTAACAAATTTACAGTGATTGTTTTAAATATTCTGCTTTACAAAGCCGTCATTAATTATTTTCGAAGCGGAAGTATACATAATTTATTTGGGCTATGGGACCAGCTGGAGTTCCTATAAAGGTTATTTTCTGGCTTCTGTATGTTCCTGATGTAAAATAATACATTGACGTCGCTATTTACGTACACATAATAGCTTTTACCAGTCACCAGGGTGTTACATGAAAATTGAAGTCCAAAAATAAAAAATACTTATTGGTGGTAAAGCAAGTGAATATAGGAATAGTTAAATAAAAGAAATATAGTATTTTTTTGACTTTTGTTTATAAAAGAAAATTACTATCCAGATATTTTTAATTTAAGTTTCTAATGTCTTTTTCAACATGACCTCTCTGATGTTCATACAAAACCCAATATTTTCAAAAGAACTGTTAGTTAATCACCTTAATTTTTGTGATAATAAGTACATAAGAAACCACAGATAGCACTGGTTTCTTATCATGGTTTGGCCACCATTTTAATGTCCATAATACTTTAGTTATAGGCTGTTTTAATTCAACATTTTCAGTAGCCTCAGCTATAGCAGCAGCTATTCGGTTGGAGTGTAAATCTTGTAATTTTATTGGTAGTATAACTGATGTGGAGTGGGAGAAAGGATGTTATATGATTAAAACAATATCATTTTTCTGCTTTTATTTCGTATTTGTATTTAGACTTTTTTTTTTTCAAAAGTTGGAATTGTCACTAGATACGTAAATTTGTTTAATATAACTTGTTTGAGCAAAGTATATTAGATACTGTACATTTGTTGAAGTTACAATATTGTGCCCCCAGTCATATAAGAATTCTTGAACAGATAATAATATAATTTAGTGTAACATAGGATATATTTTTCTGTACCTTGTTGAAAGTAAAACTTACAATCTTAAACAAATGAGAACTTACAAAATAAAATTGTGCATTTATAAAAGTCAAGTTCTTCTTCTAATAAATATACACTCTTCGATAAAGCATCCTCAAAGTTAAATAGAATTGGAAACTTTTAATACAAATGTCATCTTTCATAATATCTCATTGTATTTTGTAGAATTATAATAAAAAATGATTATATTTAGATTTAGGGCAGAGATTATAAAGTTACATTATTGAAGTATAAATTAATGTAAATCCATTTAAAATTGCGTGTTTGTCGTTAAAGTTTTTAACGAACTGTTTATTTTCTATGACTACGGAGTGCCAACGGCTTAACTAAATTAAGTCTAAGTAAAAATAAACTTCGTCGATTTTATCAATCCACACTGTATACATTTTGAAAAGGATGAATTTGATAAATCTTTTTCCAATTCATAGAAATACGTCTACGTGACAACATTTTTAAACTACTTTAAATAAAACTTGTATTAATCTTTAATTACTATAAAAATTGCGAAAGTTTTTAAGATCATTCCCTAAATTCAATATATTCGTGTTTCATAAATGGATGTTGGTTGGACCGTCTGAATATCGGCACAAATTGATCGATAAAGTTGCCACCATGGTGTCGTCCCGTGTGTTGGAGCATGCTACGCTTCTGCTCCACGTCTTGAGCTTCGTTGAAGTATTTGGCAGTCCAGTAAGCCGCGAAGGCAGCGGCACCGAACAGCATTACACTGAAAGTCAAAGACCAAGGAAAGTTCATTAAGTTAACAGAAATCATCTGGCTGGCGTGGTACAACAGGATGACAACCTCTTTCGAAGAAAAGGTCTATGTCCATGTTAATTAAATTAACTCTAAAGGAGGGGGATCAACGCTATCACGTTATCATCTTATATCCTAGAATGCGTCCGGGACTTTCTCTCCATTTTACATTCGGTTCTTTAGTTACTCATATCAGACACGGCTTGTGGTGTTTATTCATTTCAAATCCGGCATAATAACATCACTCATCGACTGATAGAGGTTTCCGTTAGCTCAATACGAATGATGATACATTATACAATATAAAACCCTGTGTAGAAGTGATAAGAAGACCCCGGTATCGATTCGAGAGCCATAATTTTATTATGCTCTCTGAAATAGAGTTATGAACTCCCTAATAAAAACTAAAAAAAAACCATATATGTAAAAGAAACAAGTTAAACTGATCTCTGATCAATTTATGCAAAGACCACTATTTACACATAATATATACTGTTTAAGATGAGATGGTGGCGAGATATCGTGTGATGTCCAGCGGTTAATTACTGAAGGAACATGCACTAACAGTCAATTATTGCACAGCTTCACCGTCTTGTGGTTGTGGGCAGAGTCGGATTGGAGCGGCCTTGAGCCATTACAAGTTCAGGCCAGTACTTGCTTTCTGACATGTTTCAAATGCCTTTGGACAGTAATATAAATTAGATTTTATTTCACAAAATAATTTATCATTTATTAAAAAGAATTAAAGGATTAATTTAGTATTTATGTATGCAAGTCGTACGCATCACGAATATGTAACTATGTTTGAATTCGGAGTCGTTGGACCCATTTTATTAAAAGATTGTTGGACTTAAAATGAATTCTCGATGGAATAAATTTGCAATTGAAAAATATTGTTAGAACGATTTTATGAGAATCATTAATTATATAATATCAAATATTTATTTCATTGAATATAAAAACATAAAATTTTATCGCGATAAAACTTAAGTGCATTTACAAAAGTTTGAGTAATACATTTTTCGTTGTATGAATTCAATTGGAGGGGCCGCCTTTGGCTTACACTTGGCCCTTTAATCTCTTTGCCAATAAATCTGCGGATTTACGCACTTTCCCCGAGGGAATTAAGTTCACTGCTCGCCAAAGTATTTCTTACAAGAGGCTTGCTGTTTTGCTATTTATAACTATTGACAGTTTCTAGTTGACAAAACTGCGTACAATGTTTAGGCTACGTACAGTGCAGCTTTAACAATCTTAGAAAAACCTACGTTCTGTCAGACTCCACCTTTCTTAGAACTTTCTATTCCACTCCAGCAGACTACAGTACAGGTGATGTCATCAATTGTTTGGTGTTAGTGTTTTCGTCTTTTCTTCTATCGTAGCAGGGGTGGTTGTTTATTCATTGTTATGAGATAAATAATAGTATGATAAGCGTTTATTTTTGATAAAAAGAAATGAGTTTTATAGATCAATATTTTTTTTAAAGACAACTGTCGCATTGGATAAAAATGTAGCGTCGCGGTGAACTTTACAAACATATATGAAATGAACATAAAGAAAAATACACTCAGAACAACAATTTGCGAATCACACAAAATGTTGTCCCACGTGGGATTTGAATTCACGACACTTCGCGCAGTAGAAAGCGGCGTCGCGATCGTTTAAACTATTAGCCAGCTTTCATCCATTGATAGATTTAAACTCTCTTGAACGTTTGAACGTAAAAATACTATAAGTAATAGTGATAAGTTCTATTACAGTTATGGTAAGATCACCCAATTCATATAAAACAAAGTGCAATTAACTGATTTTGTGACTACAAAAAGTATATTATTTTATAGTAATATTGTTACGTTGAAATCTAAGAATTACTTACTTAGTAAGTTATAATTGAAATTAATAACAGCGCATTCAATATTGGTATCCAATTGCACCAAAGATTATTTATTTAATTTGCTTTTGTTTTATTTATTTTATTTTATTTACTTGTGAGCTCTCTACTAAAGTCCACTAATACACCGATGTGTATTAGTGGAGATTTTCAACAGTTGTAATACCTATCCATAATTATTTTCTATTCTATTGTTTTTTACCAGCATCTCAATGTATTGAAAATACGAAACAGATTATTAGATATAAAACATATCAAAATACAGCTAACTCTTGTAATGTTCTGATTTAACTTTGAGTAGAGTTGTTATCGTGAGATTGTCAAAACCGTTAGATTGTATTCTATCTCGTGAGATTGTAAATTGTCGAAAGATTGTGAACTGTGACATACTACTTACAATTTAACATATTATTTTTAGTTAGAATATATCGAAGTAAAGCCGTCAAATTTTGATGTGGTATGCGATGGATCGCGTTTCGCGCGCTGACGGTTGTTGTTGAACAGCATATGTCCCGCTCTACTATAACTGCTTGTTTATTCGTTTGTTGCTAACTGTAAAGCATTTTTGTGATTGTGAATTGATTTCTCGTTTAAAATGCTTCATACCTTTAGAATTTATGACAGCAAAATAAATTACTGATTAATCAAAGAAGTTCTAACGTTTTTTTACGTGTCGAAACCTCCACGGTCTGTCACCCTACCTGGCAGCGGGGTGGTGTGTCGGAATCGGACCGATTAAAATCATACGCTGTGCCTTTCTGCGCCAGTTATTAACACATCCAGACCTCTCCCAGCGCCTACCCGCACTGAAGCGGGCACCTTCTGCTGGTCTGCTGGTAGACTCTCTAATTTAAGCGACGTACAGCACACGCGAAATGTCGCGTCCTCGTATGTATGTACGTAACGTATGTTTCAACGTATATATTTGGCCAAACATATCATTCAAATTAAAGAATTTCAAGCATATAAATCTGTGCATCACCATGAAGGAAGTACTGGCCCAATTTGGGAAATTATTTCGCTGTTTGGTAATGCAGTTATTCAAAAAGGCTATAAGCTATATATCATCACGCTACGATGAAAAGAAGCGGAGTATCAATAAAAAATGTTGCAAAAAGAGGAGAAAATCCTTTTATTACACAAATTTGTTTACGCTGTTATAACTTCACGCTAGAGGCAATAGGAGACGCAGACGAGCTTGCGTGGGTCAGCCAGTTTAACATATAGACACCAACTAAATAAAGAGCCTAATCTAGAACTGGGACTGAAATACTTACATAGGAATCACCATATTAGTAAATAGAATACTTTCCGCCAGCTACACTTCCGCAACCGCCCTCGACCACGACTTATAGGTAATAGCTAAAGTGGAGTTGACAATTATAACTAGTCTTAGATCATTGCCTTACGTAACACTCGCATAGCTGCTTTGTTCTGGTCGCTTTCTTGCATCACTCACCATATTTAGTAACAATACCATGGTTTATATTAACTAGACCAACACCTATTATGGAATGGAAAATATTACACAACGTGTAACAAAACAAATAGGTTTTGTCTTTCGTATTGAAATTATTTTATACAGAACATAAAAACTTCAATATATTTATTTTCTATCATTGTTGAACTTGACTACGATCTTACAAGTCGTCTTACAAGTTGTGTAACAACGAAATTATCAGTCTCCATATTTTGATTCTTTAAAACTAATCAAATGAACAGAAGATATAAATATTTCAGGTACAATACAACACGCTAAAACTTTATTAAATGCTTTGAGGAATGCATTTTAATCAAGTTCTCCTAATGATTATACTTCACAAACCATCATGGATTTAGATATAGAAATAAAAATAGCTAGCCACACCAACAGAGAGATAAATGAATTTTTTTACTCAGAGAAAAAGTAAAGTATTTATTATTAAAGTATTATATATCGTCCATTGCATTACTATATTATTTAATCAGTACGTCTGCTTGTGGATGTTGCTTCAATAAGACTGTAATACATAAAAGACAATATTTATTTGCTGTTGATTATGTTAAAACGTAGATGCCTAGTTAATACTAGACGTCTACGTTTATCTCTTTTCTCTATCTTTCTCTCTATATATACACTATTTTGTGTAAAATTTTTGGAGATCCAAAATTCTGCAAAATCAGCTGGCTCGACTGGAGTGGCTCCTCCACAGAAATCCGGCTTCGGCTCGGAAGTGGACGGTTCTGCAAATTTTGGCTAAAGGCCGAGTTCTATCCTCTCTGGATTTTATAGAAGAAGGAGAGGGGGAATGGGGCTGTCAAGCGGTCTTATGAGAAGTATTTTGATTTCTTCTATGTAGAATATAAATATTTTTGTAATGAAAATTCAATTCATGGTTTCCATTAATATTATTTCGGTGTCATCTTAATAAATTTAAACTTTAAAACTGAACAAACCAAGTTATAATAATACAGCACAGATGTGCAAAACCGAATACATTCATTCAAACTTAAAACACCGTAGCATGTTCCGTAGCGCTACAAAGTTACGTTATGTCTACGTATTTCTACGATGCATGATGGTTTTCGGACCATGTCACTGATTTCAATTAACATCGTCGAAACTTTATTCACTTAATGTTGTATGTGTGTATTGTACTTAATTGTACTACTGTTTCTGATATTAATTTTATCAATTTGGGAACTGTGTATATTGATGGACAGAGTTCATGTAACATCTTATATGTAATTCTTCTGAATTTGTATCTGTTACAGAGCCTCTCTTCATTAAATGAACCGAATTCGATTTATTTTACGTGTATGAATGTATATCATTTGGTGTGGATATGTACGAAAACTCATTCGGAAATCACACAAGCAATAAAGTTATAAGGGTCAAAATACCTTGTATAGAAACCAACATTTTCAATAATGACTGTCTTTGACTTTTTATTTACTTTGCACACCAAAAACTATTCACTATTTAGTAGGCGTTATTTAAAGCAATTATGAGTATGGATTGGAATATTTTGTTATATATTATATTATTATTGCCAGTCTAATGATATTAGATCTATTGCATGTATAAAATAATTATATCTTAGTAGCAAGAGAACAATTCTAGACAAAATGAACATACAACGCCGTCCCACAGAACACGGAGTAATCGAAACTTAGTTAACGCGAGTAAATACGGAGATGGCAAACTGTGAGCGCCACCGCGCCTTGGCACTGCTCGTGCGAACCCTGGCAGGCGTTATATTTTACTTCTTTTAACCGTCTACGAATAAAAGTCGATTATTAATTTTATTGACTATTTCTTTATTGTAGTATAATATGTGAATGTAATTGACCATTTATGTTTGTCTATTTGAATTTCAAGAATATGAACTAGGTATGAATGAGATATAAAATATAAAGTAGTTTTACAATATGGTTGTATATTGAATTAGTTAGCTGCCTGAGGATTTAGTAGTTTGTACACTGATTTGAATATTTTTTTTCAATAAGCATGTTAAACATTTCGATTGTTTGTTTTTTTTTGATCAATTATATTCTTCACGGAGGTTGTTAGAGGCCCATAGAAGACGCCACCAATTTTTTTACTCTTCCTGTAGTGACCATCACGTTGTTCACGAACTATGCTAATTTCTGCAGAATTTGAATGAGAAAAAGTATATTAGTCAAATAATTTACCTGCAACGAACAAAGTTGTGCGGAGTTTTCCTTAAATTATTCTAACTCCAGCTGCAGAATTTCATTTCAACCAATCGATGGATTTTTCTTTTCTATCGTCGAAGTTGTGACTCTAATGGGTGCAGTGGAACTTGAAAAATAATAGTTTCTTATTTTAAAATATTATTTTTTTCTTGTGAACATTCAGTGAATAAGGAGCAAACCAGCAGATGTATCACCTGATCGTAGGCGATTACCGCTGCCAATTGACACCCGTAACACCAGAAGCGCCACAAGTGCGTTGTTACAACTTAAATAATTCACAGTATTGATGTGCGCGCGAGCGGTTCTTTTATAGTATGCTATATAATAATTACTCCAAAACTATATTAATAGTATACTATATAATAGTATAACATTACAGATAAGTAATGTATCTATGTTTATTTTTTTTATAGTAGCCGTCATATTTCTTAAACATATACGTATTTATTGAGAATTAAATTTCTGGAAAGTTTGTATAGCTCAGTACTCGAATAGAGCTTTCTTTCAAAGTGTAAAGCGTACAACTTTGAAAGAGCTTCAGCGAAATATGAATTAATTAATTAATGCTTTGTTTTACTTCAGAAATAATTTGTTATTGAATCGGTTCCAGTAACAAGTAATGCAATCTGTTTACTGCGTAACACAAGTATTGTCCAAACGCAAAGCTTTTCTCGGAAAGTTCTGAATGATGGAGATTGCGACGGGAACATGACAAATAACTCAATTTAAAAGATAGCGTTGCTGCCTATGTTTAAAAACAGGAAGGAGAGTATAAGTGATAGCTTTGTTAAGTTTTGTGTTATTTTCATTGTTCTTAAGTATCATATATTCAATGCAATTTCCTGTAATCTCTGTGCAAGTACGGGCAAGTGCCGATGTCTGTAATTGCTATATTTTAAAAAAAACCACTTAGTGTATATAGAGGGTCGCGAGGACTTTACAAATATACATAATTTGGACATTAAAAAAATATCCAGGCTCAGAACCATGTGGGGATTGAACTGAGACCACTTAGCGCAGAAGGAAAGGACGAGGTGAACGTTTAAACTACTGAACCATCAGTGCATTCCATATTTATCGTGTTAAGATAGAATCAAGTGGCGTGCTATTGGAAATGCTCATATTCAGCAGTGGACTGCTACAGGCTGATGATGATGATGATTAACTTAGAATCGTCGTTTGTGTGGTGACAGATTAGTAACACAGAATGTCACCAATGAATGACAAGAAGTGAACTGTAAAGGCTGTTGATTTTAAGTTCAAACCAATGACAATGTAATAATCTGTCATTTCATGTTCAATAAAATGTATTTTCTCATAGCCCAGTTGCACTCGGTGATTAGAAACAATCATCGAGGGTAAGCAACGATGGCGCGGTCAGTACCTGGATGGGTGACCGCTAGTGGCATGTTACCATGAGCGTCTCCGTGATTCGGAGGTCACGTTAAGCAGTCGGTCCCGGTTCTTATCATACGATAACAGTCGTGAAGCTTAGTTGGAGGCCTTCGGGCGGCTTAAAAACATCCAACGGCAAGATTTACGTAGCCACAACGTATTCTTGCCAGTCCCCAACCCGCACTTGGCCAGCGTGGGGACGTATGGCCTTAACCCTCTCCTGAGAGGAGACCCGAGCCCAGGAGTGGGACATTATGGGTTGTTGTTTAAAATGTATTTGAATGCCTTTTCAATATATGGACACCCATAAGATACTCGCTTGTTAATCTAATGGTTTTTTTTTATAATTATTGATATAAAGTACAACCAAGGCAGGTAATCCTTTTTGTTGAATTCTATATTTTGTTATATCGTTTTTACTTACTGATCGACAACTTTAATTCCTCAATCTTGATCACAGCGTTGTTTATTTGTGTATATAAATAATTCATATCTACAATTGCAATTGCTATAATGAATCTACAATACATTTATCTACAATGACTGATGACCGAGTTCTGTCGGATTAAAAAGGCTTTCATTCTTTATTATTGTGTAAGTGAACAGCTAGGGCACAAGTTTCTTTAAGTTATTCATACAATCCAGTCACGATACAAAAACTACTGAAGTGTAAATCATGATCATGCATGTCGAGATAACTTCTGTTGTTGTTCAAAGTTTAATTTCTCGATTTCAATTGTCTGTTTCTAAATAAGTTGATAGCTTCACGTCGCAAAAAATAACTGCTATGTATCACTTCTCTTGGTCTTTTGTTTCACATGGCATTGAATAGACGAACTAAAAAACTAGATTAAAACTTTTGTTTTTTTTTTTTTAACTTTTGTTTTAAAATTTAAACTTTTGTTTGAACTTGGCGTGTCAAGCCAAGTTCAAACAAAAGAACTGGCGAGCAGAACCGTGTTTGACACCCTCATTACTCAAAAACTATTTATCATAGACGTGTCAAATTTGGCTTATATATCAAGGCTTGACAAGGCTCAAGGCTCAAGGCAAGACATATCCTCTAATTTTCATAAGCACACATCAAACGGATATTTAGATTTTAACATCCAAAAATCATCATTTTTGTCATTGACTTACCTTGAGATCTAAATTCTAATAAACATCCAGATGATTTGCAATTCTACAATATTTACTATTCCTGCCACCTCTTTCCGCCATCGTACTACGTGACAGCAGTTCCATCCCTATCTCTTCGATGGCTGGCAGTCCACAACTGTGCGGTTTTCTAGGAACATTCTGATTCGCACGACAAAACTGTAGAATGAACTGTCATCTGCGGTATTCCCTAACCAATAAGACCTCCAAACCTTCAAGAAAAGATCGTACTCCATCTTAAAAGGCCGACAACACACTTGTGTCAAATCTGATGTAACCGGTGTCCATAGGCGGCAGTAATCGCTTACCATCAGGCGATACATCTACTCGTTTACCCTTGTTCAATAAAAAAATAAAAATAAACCTAGAAAGTTCAAATTTAGCAAATACATAGGTAGATGGGTGAATACATAGGAGTAAATCACAAAGTAGTATTTTTTTTCTAATTTCATTATCAATTTTATATTAATTGGATTTATTAGGAATATAAGGGTCTTCATGTCAAATGTCATGTGAGTTTTAGTACTTGGAAATATGTACTTATAGCTACGATTATAGTCGATTTTGGTATTTATTACGTTATTAAGTGGGATTTAGAAGATAATTTTAATATGATTATATTATTGAATTCATGGTATTAATTTTAATTAATGAAACTTTTCGCTATTTCTGTGGATTTCAGCAAGTTACAATTTTATATATGTCTATTTTTTATATATTGTATAATTTGACTTTCTATATAAGTTATTGACGATTTTCACAGTTTTAGTGTCAATAAAAGCCACACTTGAATATGAACAAATTCACTTTGCTAAACGGATTAACGCCGAGCGTGCATTTCGAGATTTTCTAATTTTAATTAAAAGAGTTTAGAATTTCAATTTGTTTGCTCTTGACATTGGTAATTAGTTCTATAAATTTTGTTTTTCAATTGCGGCCATTTCGCTCGAAGTGTCACAGCTGAGGGGACGACGGCGTAGTGCTAAGGTCGCCATTTTTCAAGTCCTCTTTTTTATGGAACTTTTAATTCGTAATTCTAAAGCGGTCCTCGATCTTAACTAGAAAATTATAAGAATGAATTATATATTTTTTATTTTGAGTAAATAGTTTCAAAGCATCAATTGGTTTTGAGAGCACATTATTGATTGAATACTACTAATTTTACTTTATGAGCTTACTTATTGTCCGCCAGCGTTCTTGGTGTACATATATTGAGCTAAGTTTAAATTCAACTTCATTGAAAGCTTTCGGGCGGTTTAGTCTCGAATAAACTATTTGACTAAATTTATGTGCTGAATAAATAATTCCAATTATACAAATTGAGCTTCACTCTGCACGTCCTACGCTTGTATTGGTTTTACTCTGAATTTTCCGGCACAATACCGGGCCGCAGCTTTACCTTATCTTAATAATAGATCTGTTGTTCAATAGAATAATTAGCGCACATGACCCGCCCTGCAAGTTTCTTTTTTAAATTTTAGAGCATGCCAAAGTAACAACTCTACCTGATGGAAAGCATAGGTAGAATTCATAAATGCTTTACTTCCTTAAACTCCTGCTTCAAATACTGGCAAAGCGCTTATGTCTGCCTAGTTGATGATCCATCCGGTCATTTGACCCTTACATGTATATTCTCTTATAGTATATAGTATATATAGTTAAGGGTAAGTTTGTATATAATATATTAAGTAGGTCAAGTAATCGTAGTCTTGGATAAAGGCCTGTTGAAAGGAAAACTATTAACTAAATAATATATTTCTTGTTCAATTAAGTACTTAATATTATACCTTTAAAAGGACTCTTAAAAAGCCTTTTCCAGTCTATCGACTTTACGCGTTTTGTAAATAGGGGATTTATTCACTTTAAATAGTAACAGCGAATTTATTTATAAGAATTAACAGTCCATTTAAACAGTGTTAGTTTAACTGGTTTTGGTACCTTTTTAAACGCATAAAAGTAAACTATTTTTCTTTTTTTTCATTTACTAGGTTTTAAAAAACTCATGATCTAAAGCCTTATTGTTAATTAAATATTGAACCGTGTTTACTGATTCTTTGTACAGACATGAATTAAATGTTACGAGTAAAATACATATCATTAATAAACTCGTGATTACTGGAATTACAATAATATTGTACAGTTAATTGGTATAAATAATTGAAACGATTTTCTGAATAACTCAGAAGACCAAATTAAAATAACATCATTTGTGCTGTGGTGTTTCGTTGGTGAGTGCGAGACCTGAGGCCCAATGAAGTAGTCACCATGCTGCATTATTGCATTGTCGGTTTGGTTTTATCAGTCCAATCAGAGTATAGTAACTTTGGCTGGTTCGTATATAAAAAGAAAATGTTGCTTTGTCAGTGTACACGTACACTAACGTAGCAACGTAGCAACTATAAAAAAACGTATTGTGAAGGACGTAAATTAAGGTACAAAACTTAACCTACGGGAATTATACCGCTCATATAAGGTATGATCTTACGGATGGTATTGCTTATTGTAAATACGATTTGTCCAATTTGTTTACTACACTGAAGCAGTTTTGCAAGCAAAAAGAAATACATCAAAAAGAAAAGGTAACGAAAGCACGAACAAGATATTTATTAAACTAATCATATAATTGTGTTTAGTTCTGCTAAAAGCTTAGTACCAGGAAAAAGGTAGAAATAGAACAAACGTACGATACCTGCGTATCAAGGCTACTTTCGAAGTTAATAAAACGGAACAAAACTACAATTTGTCCGAGTCGAAACATTTATTTAGTAATATAAACGTTGTGGCTCTTAGCTACCAGATACTTGGAAATTGAAATTTTAGAGAAAGTTACGTATAACGATCCGACATAATGCAACGCGTTTGCAGCAAAGACCAGTAAAGTGAACAGTAAACATATTTGTATTTAAATGCAGCAAAGAGGTTTTGGTCTACTGTAGTATATGATAACGAAGATAAAAAACTAAAATTTTCTTATAAAATTATGCAATCTATCTATGGTAAGAAAAAATATTTTAACTGAAACTGCAAAGGTGTAAAACGATCCGGATAAAGAAGTGGCAATACCCTGTGGCGCAGTCAACGTCCGGACATTACGGGTGGAAGTGCGGTGAGCACATAACATATATTTGTATCCGGATGGTCTACGGAGTGATTCCATCGTCAATCCTCAGCAATCAATTAATATTTAAGAATTAATTAGTAATGTGCGGCTGCAAGAAACATTAAACTGATTGGCCGCATGCTTTGAATTATTTATATAACAATAAATAACAAATTGTATTAAAAAAGCATCACTTAATATTTAAATTGTATTTTCACCCGACACGTGCGTGTCATGACCGTAGTCTATTGTTTGTGCCCGAATATGAATAATTATGTTTATTAAAATCAGTCTGTAATAATTATATTTTACAATTAATGTTAATTTTTAACATAATCTGGTAAACATCGTCAACGTTCCCCGAAGTGACAGCTCTGTAACCTTTTAATATTCTAACACGGACTAGTACGATCATCCATTCATTATAACCTAAGGGTATGTTACAATTACTGACAGTTTTTGCAGTTCTAATTTTAGGCACTTTTCAGGGATATCAATTTCTCGAATAGCACCGGCGCAATGCTAAGCGACACTAAAGAAAAGCTATTCATTGCACTAAACCAACGGTTCTGTTCGCTGCTAATGAGATAAAACGACAAGTGAGAGAAATGTAACGAACGAACCTCTCACTACTTCCCACTCCTGAGGAAGGGGGACGCGGGGGAGAATGTAAACGTAAAGTGGAAAATCACTCGCAGCGCATCTGTAAAGTGCAATAAAGATTTTCCCCGGGGATTATACGCATTCAATATGTAGAAGACATTCGAAAGAAATTCCCAAGACGGTACTGAATGTTCACATGTTCTTAGATTGTTATTGTGACTTAGAACTTAAACGTTTATATTTGAGTACATTTTTGGTTGAAAATTTAATAGGTTTTAAGAAGTACTGAATAAACCCTGGGACTAGTGAGGACTGTGTTATTGGCGTGGACTGGGTGCTCCGAACAACGCTAGGACGCATTAGATGTCTTATTTTCTGTTTGAGGAGTATTTAAGTATTTATAAATAGTAAATGTGAAATGAAAATATCAATTACTGTTATTAGATATTACACTCTACGGTAGCCACGATTGTAATAAAGAACTTTCAAAATCTCTTTGCGAGTATTTTTTTACAAAAACATATCAACGATTAATAACAGCGAAATATTTTCAAATAAATTATTTCTGAATAGAGCACAATATAATTTAGCCGGCAACGTGTTTATTAAATTTATTTCTTTATAAGCAATTCTATTCAACGAACTACTAACATTTTAATACTGTATCAGCTCACTTAACCAAATTCTAGGAACCTGCTATGAGACAACTTACATAAGATAACATCGTTAAAAGCATTCTCACTTCTGAAGTAAATATTTTTCAAAATAAATTGAGATACGAAAGTACAAACGGCCAAAGCAATCAGACACAGCGATACAGTTCCCCGCAACAATTATATAACAATTAATTTCTTATAAAATCTTCGAACAGACGTAATCCTCTTTTTATAGAGACGAGGTACAACAGTATCGGAGAGAATCAATTAATTCTTTGATTACCCGCGTTTTTCCACAATTCGTCTCCACTGGGCCCCTACCCCACCTCACTTTCTGTTCCGACCCCGTTTTATACCACAATGAATAATTTTATGGGACGATTAAAATGGATCGCTTTGGTCGTCATGTGGATGGTATAAATGCAAGAAATGGCTATCGTTTTGCACAGTAATTCTTCTCTTAAACAAAGGATGATTATTATCCCGCAAACCACAACATCAAACGAATAAACTAGTTGTTTTTAAATTGTAGGAACTTATCATACTCGTAATAATTGTTTGATATTGATAAAATTATAACCTCTGACTTCCACCACAGCACCTACCATGCAAAATTTGTATATCATCAAAAGATTGACTGGGCATTAAGCCCAAGGCAGAATGCCCATATACATATATATACAAAAATCAGATAATTGTCACATTTGTATATTGAAACCCTTTATTTTGCGATTTGTTACGTGTGAACAATAAAAATGAATAAATAAAATAAAAAACAATAGGCCCATTTAACATATGTGCATGAAGTTTAAAAGAAGTTGAAAATAAAAACACCGCTAAAGCTGAGAATTACTTCCTACTGTACCGTACCGTCACCGTATAACTTCCTACCGTATGACAGACAGACAAAATTTAAGAGTAGAGAAGAATGATTTTACAAATAATAGATATTTAGATTCATTGGTTAATTATAATCCATTAGCTGACATTATTTCGGGTCGGCACAGTGAGTGACGGTGCAAAAGATTTTGTTTGGTTCCTTTTACATCCAAACAGATTCCTTTAATAGCTAAACAGTGTTTCACCTTGATCTCTTTCTTCAATCGATAACACCTCTAATCTTTTGTATTATTAATATTTACTAATATTTTAGTTTGACCATGTTGAGCGTTGAGATGATGTCATTCCCATACCTTAGTTAGTTTTCTGATAACGATTACTTTGTAAAAAATCTATTTGGTTAGGGGTCTAGTTTTTTCCAGGTTGCCAGAATGGCTATACTCTGCCTGAGCATAAGCGACATATAAGAGCGGTGGTTACCATATTCACGAATGCTGTCATTTTAGGTTGGTCTTCTAAGAAAGAGTAATACCACTCGGTTGAGCCGACCCGTTCGTGCAGAAATTTCTTCTTAAAAACGATAATATTACTATAATATCTTTTTGGAAACTGAAAGAAATCTGAACTGAGATTATTATGGCACAAAGGTTCTCACGAATTAATTGCTTTTAATCTACCCATAGTTTCGATATAAGCCACAATTAATCTCTATTAAATATACAAAGTTACAGCAAGCTTTACTTTAAAGCCGGAAAAACTGATAGTAACTTTAAGTATTCACACATCACTATGTGTATGATGGCCTTGGTACGTTTCCCTTTTATTAGACTGGATGTTTAAGTACTTGGTATCTGTCACCATCAAAATTTTGTTGTATATTTCTTCTGGCTCTTACTGCGTTGTCTTAAAAGCTTAAGATTTCGGTTCTAAAACATCTTTGGCGGTTCAAAGTATACAAGGGTTAGTTATGAGGTTTCCACGTTTCTAAGAAATGGAATTTCGGTTATAAGCTAACTTAAGGAACTTATTAGATTTTGAAATGCTTTTGAAGAATGTTCATTAATCACTTTAACTAGTACAGTAATTAAACTTATTTTGTGTAAGTACTTGTTTTCAACGCTGAATAGCACTTATTTTGTACTTTTAAAGTTCCTTTAGACCACCTGGGACTTTTCTTATATTCCCGTGTCCTTGTTATTACTTCGAGTACTAACTAAATCACTTTTATAGAGTAGTGATTTTGTAACTTATTCCTTTGATTTTACGATAAGGGTGGGTATTAGAACATATACTAAGGTACGTTAAGTTGATTTGTTTACCTTAAATAAATAATGTACACACATATAGGTAGCTACATTGTGTAAGTACCTCAATGGTTGTAGTTGATTAAGTGTCTTTTGCTGGGTCGGGAACGACATTGGGTTTTCTAAGTCAATGTATTTGGGCCATAAGGAAAAGATTTTATGCCTACTGTGATGTTTATTTGCACGTGACGCAGTTTCTTAAATTGTGCTGTATTGACGTTTAATAGTAATAAGCCATTTTATAAGACAAGAAATAAACGATGTTTCAAAAAAATATTTTTATGAACTCTATAACGGTAAAAAGTTGAACACAATTCCTCAGGAAATAGTTTTACCAATGTTAAATGATGTTCTTTCTCACTTATTTTTAGTATTTATGTCGCTTATGTTACATAAATAAATAAATATTTATGTCACTTAACAGCTCTGAAATCGCTGGTCAAGTTTCAAAGAAGTTTTTGAGCAATTCAGAAGTCTTCTGCTTGAATTCGATAAGCGTGTCACAAGAAGGCAAGTTACTCAATTGAGACAGCTTTAAGATCGTCCGAAATCTTAAATCGATGAAGTTACGTTTGTGAATTTAGATCATTAGTATTATGTTTCATGGTCATCCAATGGGATGGTAAATTGAGTAACTATACTAATTATACCTACATAAATGTCCCAGCCAGTCACAACTATAAACCTCGCTAATAAACAATGATACTATATCATTCCACTAAAAATGTTAAGCGAGTATGTAAAACTATTCGGTGTTTAATATTTTCTTGAATATTCCGCTGTGGATGTATTGTGTACGAGCGGCGTAATGTAACAACGCACCATTAACCATACCAGCGGTACGTACGGATCGTCGTGTAATCTCATCATCCCGACTTGGCGCGTTGTGTTATGTTATGATTTAGGATTTTTATGTCACTGCTATAAAACACCCGTCCCGTTCCCTACTCCCTTTTGCGCACCACTGGCAATGTTAGTCACGGCAGGCGAACAGTTTGCGACTGACGGTAAGACTTGGGTGATAAGTAATATGGCGAGTAATTATGGTCAAAATAATTAGAGTTAAATATAGCGAGGCTGCCTCTTTGGAACAGTGTTAATGAGTGTTAGCTTATGCGACTGCTATGCTTGAGGTCTCGAGTTCGATTTCAGGGTCGACCCATTTCAATTTTTTTTAATAATAATATATTTACTTTCTCAAATACATGGTACAGGTTATAATCTAATATGTGGTAACATATTGATAATTTACAAATAGGTTTATTTCGGAGTTTGGGTGTTTTCTTTATATATATATATATATATATCATTATATCAGTTGTCTAGTACCCATAATACTAGCTCTATTTATTTTGAGACTAGATGGCGTTGTGTGTTAAATGTCTGAAGTATTTATTTTATTTATTTATATGTTAGACCTTTTTAGTGAGTTTGTGTAACGATCAGCGTTTTTACTACACTGTTCTCTTTATGGCTACTGCTAAACTTAGCACTCAGACACACAACGCATTAGGACGCTTAAATCGGTATGAAAGTATTTCGAACTAACTTAAAACATAGTAATTTTTATTAATACGCTTGCAGGTCTCCAAACAGACCAAATTATTTGTTTTAGTTATTAAAAAAAAAATTGTTGTGTTCATGCTGACGTGATATTTTGTTTGCATAGCGGCCAACTGTACGTATATAAACGACGCACGATAATAACTCATCCTAATGCAATATATAGAACCCTTTCTAGCGAACCGGAATCGTAAAATGTGTGTAACTGTAGGTGAAGAATCCCCTATTTTATAACCTCCATGAGCAGGAGACACAACACGAGCGCGTAGACGTATCGCTTTTCTATCTTTCGCTCTACTCGTCCTTCTATTTCCGAGAAATATGTCTACTGCTCTGCAATCAGAGTTGTTGCTAGGCATCTCGCTGTGCCGGAGTGATTCTTATACAATATTAAAATTTTCTATCTAAAATAAATCACCACTACTTTTTTGTAACTTTACTTTGTACTGATCGTGTACCATGGTGTGTGGTGTGGTGTTTACTTTACCCCATGACGTCTGTAAAATATGATCGCCGCAAGATAAAATCGCATTAGTTATTGATTGTATTAGCTACATACTAATTTCTGTCCTTCTGACGGATTAAGAATATGAAAAGACACCACTCCTACTTATCTCACGGGTGTAGTAAGAGGCGACCTGGGGAGAACACTACGCAGCACTACATCACTGCGGGGAGAAGAAATACTTGATACAAGCCATAGTCCTACCCGTAGGGCCAGCAGGGTATAGCAGACCAAAACCTCCTTTATAAGGAGAGGCCTGTGGCCAGCTGTGGACAGGTTGCCGATGACGATGACGACAACAACATACTAATTTACTGATTAATAAGTCATCTCAGGTGTACAAAAAGAAATATACTATAAGTATAAACTGTGTAGTTGACATGTGTTTTCAATGAGAAAGAATGAATTATCCAAAAACACAGAAGAATCACAGTAGGCCGATAAAGTTTGGGTCACCATGCTGAAATCCATTGGCAATAAGTATGGTGACCAACACTCTTGAATCCTTGTCACGCTTTCCACCAGTCAGATTAGAGTCACTCTGGCAGGATCAAGCTAAAAAGAAATAGAACTATCTCGCCTGCTACATATGCCTTAATGTATTTTAAATATAGCGTAAGTGTCTCAGACAATATTCCCTTCTTTCCTGAATAATTTAAAAACAGTCGGAGAAAATTAATCATTCAGTTATATATTCTTAATCTTCCTTCCTCGCCTTTATTATTCCCAAGATGAACCGGGGTCGGCCACTAGTTCAACCATATCGGTTTTTCCACGGTGCGACTGGCATCGGACCTGCGCAGCCCTGAGGCGAACTAGTTAGTTGTTATTATATTTAAGGGAACTGACTCCCCAATAACGAATATCATAGGTGTTCATGTCAGCAGGGACTGACGACTTAACGTACTCTCCGAAGCACGGGTGAGACACACCGCCCAGAAACACCGTTCATATATAATGTCTCCATAAACCATTCCTAACAAGAACATAGTAAGAATTGGTAGATCTTGGTCCCCATTTGGTTTAAATTTTTTTCTCTACAAAATAAATTTCACAGTTTCAGTACTTCCATTAACAACCTATACATACATATGTAGGTAGCAGTAGTTTGAGTGAGTGTTCGAGTACTGCAGATGCCGCGTGAATCTCGGAAGCACCCAAAAAGGAGACATAAAACATTTATAGCGGAGTTCAATAAAAGCGCCCGATCCTAGTAGATTTACACATTCCTATTGTACAGAACAACAGTCACCACCAACAAAAACGAAACTAACATGGACATTTCTATTTTGAGCTTTTTATTTGTCTAATATAAAATTAAACCTATTAGACTCACACTCGAACGTGAAAAGACTGATTCAACTATATTTTAACTAAACACTTCCTTTGCTTCATTGCCGCATTCCAATGAACCGGTTCGTGACTCGCTACATACATCAACGAATTCCTTTATACATAAACTAGCAAGTGTTGGACATAATCAAAGACTCCGCAAGTTTCACAATTTGTCGTATCAACTTTTTTCATGAGATGGCCAACGGTAAATGTTAGTTTCATTATATTTCGATAAAAAAATGTCTTACTACTTATTACAATTAATACCTTCGATCACTCACCTTTCTTGATTTCTACACCACTCAGAGGTTGGCTAGCAGACAATATCAAGGGCATTAAGTCCGTCGATTATACAAGTACATTAAGTAAACAACTAAATTAGCAAGTAGGTTGAACTAAGTACATGCGTTCGTCTATATGAGAAAACTGTAGACATGTGGATATGATGATAGTGTTAGCTTGTTTATGGAAACACAAGTACAGATCTGTCAACCTTGACGTGTTAGGGAACTTTGTTATAAATCACACTTGATTTGATCATCATTCAGTCCTTTCATTCGTTTGCCTTCACTCTTTACTTTCAGCTCGCAACGGTTTGCTCGACCTATTTGCTTCTGGGACGTGACTCTGAGCTGACGAGGAAACAAACGAAGAGTGCACATATTCATTTTTGTGTTTGAGATTTAACAATAAGACATGTGAGTATCAGAGTTATGTTGTAACTTGTTGTGTTGTAACAATTAGATTGAAAAACTGCAGTGAAATATAATTGAGTTTAAAATCTAAGCGTGTTTGATTTTTCTAAAAAGAAATCCTATCTTTTGGGCCACCGACAATAATAGTTAGAAATGCTTCTGTGCAACCACTATGACACGTGTCAACGTTTACTAAAGTATAAGACATGCTGAGGTTACCAATTGTATGTAATCTGAATAAACGATAATATGACAGGGAAAACACATAATGGAGTATGTCGAAAACGAGGCTGGCGTGAGTGAAGTGTTTAAAAAAAGAACAGTGAGTTGAGGTGCATTTACCGTGTTATGTAAAATATTTTTTATGAGCCTTTTAAACGTGTATATTTTGGAATTGGTTTAGTTGTTAAAATAAAAATGATCTTTTTTCGAAGTTCTAAAGCTATTCGTTCATCCTTGAAATTATTTACCTTTAATGAGCAATCGCTAATTATAATATTAAAAAAAAATATATATTCAAGTTGCTTTTTATTCATCAAACCAGAACAATCACATATTTTATTATAACGACTTAAATTCACATAAGAAATGGATGTCACAAATGTTACACAATAATCTCGATGACGTGGTAAGCCTTCTTATTACGTCAAATTGATTCGTATCATTTTATATCCTCTGACTGCTAGACATCTCTTAAGAGCTTATTACGTTTCTTTAGCTTACTTCAAACACTTGTTTTACCTTAAGTGTGTTGATCATTATTTCAAAACTGCTATATATTTTCTAACCGACTTTTTTTATGGAATAGGGGACACATGAGCAGACGTATCGCCTGATGATAAGCGATTGCCGCCGACCATGGACACCCACAACACCAGAGTCGTCACAAGTGCCTTGCCGGGCTTTGAGGGATGGGGAGGAGTTGGGGTAGGTGCCTCCGGATCCTCACTCACTCGTTGAAACACATCGCAAGCAACTTTAATTTTTCTTCTTCAAGATATTTATATTTAATTTATAATATAGGAGCTGTCAGGTTAGCTAAGTTCTTGGCTGTTATTTTAAAATAATAAGATAGCGAAGCGCCTATTTGTCTTTTAAAATAATATGCCAGTTATTATTTATCTGTTGTCAAAAAAACATAATCATATAAATTGTAGTGTGTAGTGTTAAAAGTACTATTTTATTAACATTCAGTTACGATAGTTGTTCAAAGTATTTTATGAATGTTTTTTTAATTACACTACCCCTGTTGCCACTGAAAATTATGAGAGTATTTGTACCAAAAGCTGCACTAATATAGCCTTTTATACAATCATATTGTATGCTAGATTCGGCTTACAAAAGTTACCAAATGAATACTCCTTATTTGATATTGTCTTTAACATATCTAAGCCTATACCAATTCCATACCTACTTTATTATTAGTGCTACAGTATTTGTAAATCGATGTTTAATATTTGTATTGCTATTTTGTATACTAATAACGATATTGTTATTTGTTGTTAATGTCTAATATATAATGTATAATGTAATGTGACTCACACTTGGCCGATTTTTATACTATTTTTTCTATTCTATACCAGTTATAGCAGTAGCTCTGTTGTTAATGTTGATTGTTGCAAAGTGTAGAAGTGCAAATCATTTTTTTTTCATATAAACATGAATAACAATAGCGTATCGTAACATTTCACTGTGATAAACTGTTTACTAAAGATGCAGTTACAATTTACTAGTTTCTATGTTTGTAGTGCATTTCAAACATGTAGAAAGAAATAAATATAATGTCAGTGATATATACATATGCTTATACATTAGTATAATATAAGTTAGAAGTTAAGTTGTTTATGTTTACGAGTGACACTGATAGATGGCATTGTGAGGTAACGCTGAATCGTGATATCATTTCACTGTCAGTGTCACTATAAGTAGTTTAAGAAATTGTTATTTTTAAGAACCATTACAACTGTTCTGAGATAATACAGATTTGTTGATAACAACAGTAGTATTATTTCTCGTCTACGTACCCTTGATTTCGTTCACATAGATATAGACTAGATATAGGTTAATTGAAATAAAAAATATATTTGCTAAGGTTACTGTGAATGATTACTAAACATATGTGTACTAAACGTAAGGTGAACTAAAAAGTTTAAATTAAGAATATTAAATCAAGGGCACTTACACTGTCATAAATATTTAGAAACATCGTCTCAAATGCTATTTTGCATCAAGTGCTGAAGGAAAAATGGATTAAGCGTCCTTCTCACACAATAAAGCCTCTCAGAAGTGAACACAAGACGATCGGCTTAGCGCGAATTTTGTCCTCGAACGTTTTAAGATGAAATTGGCGTGAAGTGAGTCGACATTGTCACTGAGTTGCAAATAATCCAATAATATATATTAGTGACTCTTCAAAGACCTTTTCTGTTTTAAAAGAAAATACCGGTCACTGATCTGACATTCATTCAACTGAACACCTATATATGGTTTGGTTGCATAAAAATGAATTATAATGTACAATAAAATTAGGGTAAGCAATTCTTAATATGCACTAGCTGAGGGTAGCCGCCGCGGAGCAAAATAAGTCTAAAAAAGTAGCCTAAGTTTTAGTAGTTTAGTAAAAAAGTAGCCGATTTTGACGGGGCTTTCACTTAGGAGTACGGTTCAGCCGTGCCAAAGATTAGTCGGAATATAGAGACAGACAGACAGACAAAAATTTATAAAAAAATATTTTAGTATATGTATGCATTTATTATTATGAATGTAAAGTATTATTTATTTAAGATTTTAAACAGACACTCCATCTTTATTTATTTGTATAGATTATATGTAGAACGTATGTATGTACTACCGTACCTTCTACAACCGGCGTTATGGACTTTTATTCAAGAGATAAACATTTATATTTTTGTAAGTCTCGAAAAAAGCTAATGTTATAATGAAATTGAGTGTAGTTGCGTAGATGTACAAGTTCACTCTATATTTTTTATCGTCTATATCATGGGATCATCTTTTCTATCTCTTTAGAATTGAGAACCCTAGAATAAAAAAGCTTGCTCCCATTTTAAGTATATCCGTGAACTTATACTTGTCTGTGGACATATATGTTGCTGTGGGCGGCAACAGTCAGAAACCACATGTCATGATAAAGCACTAGCTTTACCACCTTTGTCATCGTAAAGATAAAATTAACATTGAAACCGTCTATTATAGTAAATCACAAATAATTTAATTACACAATATCAAGTAAGTTTAGGTTTTTAACCTACCAAACACTTGAAGAGACAAATAGGCCTTTTGACAGCTGCATTTAAAAAGAACACAAATCATTAGGCAATTTCTTTATTGTACAATTACATAAAGCAGTTTAGGGCATGTAATCGAAGGCAAGACAAAAGATTCAGAAGTTAGTTCACGAAGTTGTTGGCCGTATATAAAATAATGTTCTTTGAGCAGTTAAATTGAGAAGTAAGTTAGAGTCGTCCCTTGTGCCTCTTGTTTGTTCGCATTGTGCTTCGGTGACGCAACGTTCTGCCCACAAAACTGCTCCTCAGAGATATAAGTTAGTATTTCGACATAAACTTCGTCAGGTACACTGAATACTTAATTTATATTTAGCATTCAGTACTGCTCAACATGTTTCAATTCTTTTACAAATGATTTTAATCTGTTTTACTACACACACTTTGTTTTACTATGGATAACAATGAATAGTTTCTTCAAGAAACTTAGCATTGTATTTTTCTTGGAATAAACAATATTTCAGCAAAGAATGTATATGGAGTACATTAGTATATATATAGGTACCATTGCTATATTAAATATAAGTTTATAAAAATTGTAAAAAATTTATTACTTTCAAAAACAGTATCCCTAAAACAATAAAAAATTTGGAAAGTACTAAATTAAACATTTTTGTTGTTGAGCTCCTTCTGGTCACAGACTTGTATTGAGAACAATGCATATAAACATAAGCTATTTCTTTCATCCTAGATGTCCTATTTTGCAATATTAATGTCATCATCATCATCATCAACAACCCATAATGTCCCACTGCTGGGCTCGGGTCTCCTCTCAGGAGAGGGTTCAGGCCTAATAATATTAATATTAATAACCTACTATAATAATACCTAATAAAATAATAATAACAAAAATACCTAATAATATAAATGTAATACTATTTTACTTCTTTGACTGCCTCTGTGGCGTGGTGGTGTCTCGGGTTCGATTCCCGGGTCGGATCAAATGTTTGTATGATCTGCAATCACTGTTTGATAAACGTGATAGAGGCTCACGATTTCACTCATGATTGTCCAACGATCGAGAGGATTTCTATTTTATATCAAATTTCCGGTCTTCTGTGATCGTTCATACTAGTTTGACATCTTAATGTTTATAAAATAACTAACTACATAAATTCTGTATAAGAGCATGTTCCCAACATTTGAGCAACATTTATAGACGATATAAGAAGCCAACATTGTTTGTGGGCTGCTCAAAATTCACGGTGATTCACCCAGGTAATATATGTAGCGGAGGCCGTCGGTCTGCCAATACGTCACATATAAAAAACTAAATACGCTCGTAAAATTTCCATAGCGGGTATATTGGGCGGTTCGATACTTACCTGATACATTGTCCCCAGGAGGTACTACCTGAGCCATCTAGAAGCTTATTTTTATGAGAGTTATGACCGTATTATAATAAGATTTCGTTATTTCAGACCCGTGAAAAAGGAATCGAAAATAATTTGTTCGTATGATTGAAATATGATGGCAAATTTTGGACAAAACATGTACGTGATTGAAAGCATTTCTAAAGCTTTAACTTATGAATTTCTCGGGAAACAAATTCAAAAGTTTCTGAGGCAAAAGAATTTTACTGTGTTTGATGTAACGACGAAGTTACTCAATAATGGCATTATGATTAAAAACAATTGATATCTTTGGCGAAATTGTAAAAATATAAACATTTACTGTTCTGAGAATTTAGTGAAGACGTGTATTTTTCACTAATAATTATAATAAATAACGTGCAACTTTATAACGTATATTATATATATAACGTAACGTACATTATAAAGTAATTATTTTGAGTGTGATAGTTTCTTCTAACTTTGGTATGGTGGTTATTGTGTCAGAATCGATGCGACTAAATAAATAAATGGCGTACATGGGGATGATTGTTGTTGATGTATGAAGTAACGTCCAAAGACATTCGAACATCAAAATAGAGATGTCTGCTATACAGAATTAAACTATCAGAGTGAAAAACTATCACTTACACTGTGACATGGAATATGTGTTAGCGAAGGATTGGTTCATATGATCTTCGAGGAAATTTGATGAAATGTCGAAGCTGCAGTGTTAATGAGAACTTGACACAAACGAGTAATGTGTGACGAATGTTACTTACATTATTCATAAATGTTCAATTTGTCAACTCTAAACGTATTAATCTTAGTTATTCTAATAACGTTATTAGTATTAATGTACCAAGTTACCAATTTCATCAAGTTTACGTAATAAATTTTTCACACACGACATGTTCAGCTCGCTTTGATGTTCAAACGTATCAAGTTTGGCTTCAAGTCTGGAAGACTTAAAATTACCCTTACTTTGACATGTAATAATTTTTCGATTAGATGTCGATAAACGTGTTTTGGATGTCAAAAAGTTTGCAAACGTTTTGAATAGTCTTATGTAACAACATCAATGTATTTTTTATAATTAATTTCCTGCCGTTTATCCTCTCATCATAAGACTTTGTTGCCAGCAAACGAAAAAAGGATTTCAGGTATAAGTTGAGTGACCTCGAGATATGAAATTATTCGTACACTCTAAAAGTCGCTAGTAAATGCTAGTAAATATGTAGGTTTATATTCATCTCCATATATGTTAAGAAAAAAGTTTTTATGCTTAAGTTCTTACATAATTCGAAAAGTGACTAGCGGACTGTGGTATGAGAAAGGTAAATGATCCCATAAAATTGATTGTGTTATGAAAATACACCTACCCACAATATATTTAGGATTCATAGGTATATTCAAAGGTACCTGAGGTCGCATTAGATGATGACCCATATCAACAGTCCCATTTCTATTTGGAGACTTGCACAATCTCATACCCTGGGTCCCTAGGTTTCCGTTTTACTTGCTCTAATATACAAGATAAATCGAATTATCTATAGAGCAATTGCTAATCCTGCATCTTGCTACGAATTCAACTTCCCAATATGAATAATATGTATCTCCAGACTGGAAATCATTACTTGGTTCTAGGATCTTCTCCTCTGTGCATTAGAGATATGTAAAACCCTTTTTTATCGTCAGCTTATCGAAATCCACAGCTGGACAAAGCAATCTCCAAGTGCACGCCATTTCTTACGATTCTCGGCTTCACGCATTCACATCCACATCCATTTTTACATTTGTTAGAAAAGCTAGATGACTGAATCAAATTTAATCTGCTGGCATAATTGTTGACGAATTTTTTTCATAACAAAAACCCTTTCAATGCTACAATACTGAATGGGTTTTCGTTTTCAAAAAATAAAATAGATTAAACAGCTAAGTTTCAAATATTTGTGTTTGTACTGCTTCTATGATCATCAATGATTTTATCTATCATCTCATAAAGATTATGTATAGTAATCGAAAGATTTCGATGTAATTATGCATATCTTGGCTTATTTGAGTGCAAATTATAGTTTAAGCTATAATGGTATCTATTCTGTAGGAAGACTTTTTGTAATAAGACCGATACATATTTTTTATGAGAGCAAGCGGATCACGTTAAGGGAAGTGATACTTGCAATTCAAGTGATGTCCCTAATTTTAAAGGAGATCGTACCTCACTCGCTAGAAACTACGAAAGCATTCCTTAAAGTCGTGGTATCATTTTGATCAACATGGTCAGCAAAGGTTTCCCATTTAATCATAAATATAACGCAAGAATTATGAATTTTTTTAACCCAATATTTAAAACCAGCAATATTGAACTGTCAGTTTCGACACCTAAGTTATGCAATGTTCTCTGTAAGGTGAGATAAAATCGCTCCGTTAGCTAAAATAGGTATCTTATACTTCGAGGCTATTTTCCACGCGAGGTGAGCAGCCCCGACGTAATAGATTACTTTTCAGAATCGCTTTTTTCTGCCAGATTTATAGAGGGTGCCGTGGCGTGCGTTAGCCGCGTATACAACAAGATGGTTGGGAGGTATGAGGACGGGTATAGGGAGTAATTGAGCAATAACTCAGCACTCGCGACAGGCGACGTCAGCGCCGTTTTGCGGACACGAGAGACAAGACACGCGAGATACGGATATGCAGCGACTACATTGTTTAGCAGTACTATGTAAAATATACAAATATCTCTGGAACCTAGGTATATGATAGACTTCAGTCTTAAAATTTCTGACCTAAATAGTCAGATAGTCAGATTCAAAGTGACCGTTATACTCGTATAATTGATAAACAGTTTTACTGAGAAATGTTACTTTTGCTAAAGTATCTTAAAGTTATTTAATACTTTTGTTAGGTTCTCATAGTCACTCATAGCTCAGTTGCACTCGGTAATTGGAAACAATAACCAGGGTAAGCAACGACAATGCGGTCAGTACCTGGATGGGTGACCGCAGGTGGCATTTTACCATGAGCGTGTCTCCGTGATTAGGAGCTTACTTTACGCGGGCGGTCCCGGTTGTTATCATACGATATCAGTCGTGAAGCTTAGTTGGAGGTCTTCGGGCGGCTTAAAAACATCCAACGGTAAGATACTTAGCCACAACGTTGTCTTGCCAGTCCCCAACTCGCACTTGGCCAGCGTGGGGACGTATGGTATATGTCTCTCCAGAGAGGAGACCCGAGCCCAGCAGTAGGACATTATGGATTGTTGATGATGATGATAATGTTAGGTTCTCTTATATTTACCACATTGAACTATTAATACAATATAATGGACGAAAAAATCGATTGTAAGTCATTATTATTTCTAAAGACTTAAGACCTATTCACATAATACGTGTATGTTTTGTCGGTGATAAGATAGGCAGTGGTTCAATATTGTATGTGATAAAAACACAGAATCTTTATTTGGTATCTCACGGTGTCTATGCCCATGTAAATCCGCCGATAACATTCATACACCAAGCATCGAGCATTTTACTAGCCTCCAGAGATCATTCGAGCAAAATTGAGATAGTGTAGGATAACCGGTAAAATACTCGTAATATCGGGGCCTGCTTATTTTTAAATCAACTTGTTTTAGCAACTTGATCAGTGAATATATTATTTTCTACGTAATTCTTATTTGTAACCCGAGTGTCGACGTTATAGATGCACAATTAATTAATTGTCTTCTGTACTCATTTAAAGAGAAAGCGAGATAGTTCTTAAGAACTGTTAACAAATGTTTTTTTATATATTTGTTTATAAATTGTATGATTTCAAATGTATTATAGAAATAGATTCCCAAGTCTACCTACTAGGAAATTTTCTATTTACTCCGCCGATCCATTCCAGTTATTTCATTATTTGGAGCCCACTAAGTGTTCTGAGCGATGGGAGTGGAGATAAAACTTGGTGTATACGCACACATGCTTGTATTCTCATTCGTTCAATAAGATAATTACATTACTAACTAGACACTAAAGCCATAAAATGCAGTGCAACGAAAATTGATTGAAATAATATTGTAAAGTGATTTTGGACATAACCTCCGAAATCACTTTTTTCTTTTTAGAGCAGCTATCCATTTAAATCTTTGATTGATTTTCAGAACGCTTCAGAAAAACAAAAAAAAATACATTGAATAATTAAGTTTTTTTTTCACAATACAACAACATTTAGATAAGTATCACTAATATGCGCCTGATAGATTAGGTTCAGAACCATAAAAAGTATACCGTAGCCAATCAGATGTGGTCCGCGTGACAGGAGTGCAATATGAACATAAATGAGTATTTGAAGAATGAATAAATATATTAATAACGTTCTCAGTGAGCTAATTGCTTTAACGAGTATTATATAATGGTGAGCGCTCATTAATATTCTGATTGGGTTGCAATATTTGCATTTTAATAACTTTCTCACACATTTTGATATTATTTATGTCTTGTTCATTGGTTTCAATAAATTAATGGTGTAAGTAATAATTATTTACCTTACTATTAGTGTATTATACGTGCTGGCACATTATACACGCTTTATCATTATCTGAAACTACGTGTACTGTACAGAGTGAGTTATAAAACGTACATAAATATAAGGTACATAAATGATGTGTTAAACTCTCAATCGTAAACTTAGTCTGGTCTTTTGACTTTATTTTAATAAACTTCTATGTTATGAATACATTCAGTGGTAGTGAGCGTCTGCTGCAAGTAATAGCAGCTGTCCTCAGACGAAGAGTTAGCTCACAAGTGCACATAACCTACATGGTGTGCAGTAACTCCGTACTGTAGTTTTGTGAATAGACGGTACCAGTCGGCTTTTGTTTACTATAATTTTATATAATTTTATTTAAAAAACATATTCCAGTAGAGATATTGATTCCGGGTTTTAATAGCGATGTAGTTAAGAAGTTATATTGTTTCGATTTCCTTGTAGTAGACGATTGTAGTTTATTAGATTTTCCTTTAGAATATATTATCAAAGAGGAAATGCGAACTAAAAACACATTGTTCTAAATGTAACTTTTTAAAGTTTCTTCTCTAAAAAAATACAAAGAAAAGATACTTTTCAAGACCATTTTACGTTTATTGGAGGCTGTGTGTTATTTTTAATTTAAACATCTTTTTTATCAATTTTCTGCACTATTAGCAAGTGATTTCTTTACAAAGTAACGGAAGTTGTTGAAACACTTGTCTTGTTTTTTTTTTTTTATATTTAATCTGCCAAAATGACTCTGCCCTGCCTGATGGAAAGCATGAGCAGAATCCAAGAGTGGTGGTCACCATCCTCAATGCGAAAAAGAACAATGCAGTATGGTGACCCACACTATGGCGGCCTGGGGGGAAAGGGGATGGTGAGGGGGATAGGGGGCGTTGGATTGGGGTTGGGTATGGGCCTCCGGTATCCTCACTCACTCGATGAAACACAGCGTAAGCGCTGTTTCACACCGGTTTTCTGTGAGGCCGTGGTATCACTCCGGTCGAGCCGGCCCATTCATGCCGAAGCGTGGCTCTCCTACGGTAAAAAACCTGAGTTGTCGTTAATAAAACTGAGCGCGAGCGGTGAGCTGTCAGATGTTACACATTATGTCACAATCATGTGTGTAAATATATTTACCGAGTAGCAACAGTTACCGAAGCGCTTTTAACTTTGCAGCGAGCGGTGTTAGAACTGAGATGGCGCTTGTGCTGAGCAGGCCATGGCGTATATATATAACTATATACGTATATACTATGACTCATATGTATAACTATAGTGATATAGTTCTCGAATAAATCGTATTACACACGCGGATTATAATCAATGGAATAATTCACAGCGAGTTTGAGTGTATTCGATATAAAGCAGCTTAGGAGCGCATGAATATTTAACAAAACGGGACCCTTGCCCACCCGCCTAATGAAAACATCCCCCATAATAGATATTTTAGGATTATTTATTTTGCTAGTTTGGGACAGCGTCCGGTTTGTGGCCAGTAAATATAGCAGAAAAGTTGATGTAAGTTTGTAGATAAAGTATACATATCATACTGCATAATGTATACGGCCATACAACCGTTGTTTGTGTATACTTAGTAAAACATAAACTCACAATTCAAAATTTCAATTATAACCTTAGTTTCGGCGGTTTCTTAGCTTCTGCGCCGTGTGTCGAGTGTTGTGGTGTTCTCTGCCTTGCGTGTATCAAACAATTGTTTACGTTAAATGCATACAGTTGAATTAGTATGTATTCAAATCATGGTACGGTTCAACAAGGTGTGATGTGTGTTATTTATAACAACAATTTATATTTATGGTTTACTTTCATTGACAATCTTTAACAGGCTACTGCTGGACGTGGCCTCTCCACGCGAACCAGACGGGTTCAATACATGCAAACATTTAATAATTTATAAAGTTGAAATAATCGATAAGAAATAACATCAGATTATCTGATTATACAGAAATGGTCTCCATTATCGTTGAAGATACCAAACTGGTTCTTTTGTGTCTATGTGATATAAGTCGATGAATAAGAAAATATATATTTTCTTGTGGCGATATCACTAAAATTATCTTTCGTAAACTGACTTTAAAGAGAACTGATTTTTTTTACATTAATTTTCTTAAAATGATTTGTGGGTACTATAGGATACTAAATAAGTACTAGATTAGACGACCCTTTTTCTTTATTTCTTCTTAACCGCTTTAAAGACCTGCAGAATACCAACAAAACAGTCTATAACTATAAAAAAGTACCATACTTCACAGTTTTTGTTTCTCATCAGATTCAGCGTCATATTTTGTTTTCTTCATTTGCTTAATAAGAAAAACTACCTCAGTCTTGACGTCAAAACATATTATCTACTCTTAAAAATGGACAGAAATGTCAGTTTTTACGCGAACGGTACTTACGTAGTCACATTTAGCCTCTTTGTATATTCAAATGTACATTTCTCTAATTTATTTTTATGAGCTTACTCGTTAGTTATCTCAGTAATAGCCTAGACCCACAACGTAATCTCGTAGACTGTGTAGGTACTTTAAATTATTCACAAATGACCACCAGGCTTAGACCGAGTCAGCATACACACAGTAATTAACGAATAATTTAATAATAATCACTATTCCTTATACATTCATTATACATAGACGCAATTCAGTTGAAAAGTCGCTGAATTTGGTGTAATAAAGTAATACTTATGTATTTGGTAAAATTCGTTACTTTCAACCAGAGAATAAGAATCGTATACAGAGCCACTTTATAGGTTATGTAAAAAACTGGATGAGTGTTCTGATTAGAGGTTATTTTAGTTATTAATCACATAATATATTCACGTGTTAGTACTTCTTTGCACCTGAAAAATAACATGTATTAATGTACCCGCCCATACATACATACACATCAGTGAATTATAGGATAGTATACGTAACTATTTGTAACAAAGCAAAAACCTGTTAAATTTTTTTATCATCGTAAATCCTATGTCAATAGATATTCACTCCATAGATTTTGATAGTAAAATATTTTGCACATTATATGAATACATCGATTTAGAAGCTTGAATTTGATGTTTAATGTGAACTTAACATTTCCATATAATCATAAATTCAAAAATGTTCTATAGTTCATTTTCATAACTACACTGCATATGTATTGCAAGATGGTCTCTGTCGACGTAGTCACTGACACATTACACACAGGGTGCATTAATTGGTGCCAGTCGAACGATTCCGGATCCTTCCTCAACGGTGCATCTCCTGTGCAGAATGCCGGCTGAGCGCTGCGTCGCCTGCACAAAGCAATTAGTATATCTATGAGGTCTATAAGGGGGCATTCAAGTGACGACAGATTGAGGTCTTCCTGCCTCAAACATCTTAGATTAGACCGTCTTGTATATATATATATTGACGAATTCTGATGAATTTGAACACATATTAGTATGGAAAATGATAATAAAAGATAAGTATGTTCAGTTAGGAGTGTTGCAATAAAGCCACTCTGATTGATAAACTAAAAATTTGAGGTATTTACAAATTAAATGCCTAATCTGTATATTAAGCATGTATATTAATACTGTACTGATGGATGTGACGATGAAAGAGGAAATTGAACTAGTAAGTTTGTTACAAAAACTATTGACTGAAAGTTTTTTGTTTATGTAGTATTAACCTATCCCCATCCACTACTAAACAAAAGTCTCGCCCAAGGAGCGCCAACCGTCCCGGTCCGTCCGGCCAGCCTTTAGAGAATAGGAAGCGATGTTTTACAATGGTTCTCTGTGAGGCCGTGGCATCACTCCGGTCGAGCCTCCCCATTCGTGCCGATGCTTGGCTATCCCACGTTCATTTTAGCAAAATTCTAAATTCTAAAACTTACTTTACATACAAATATGATTAGATAGAAAAGATTAGGAAGATGGGCATGTCCTGAGTGACGTCAGTGGTGGAATGATTGAGAAGTGGTGGCGTGACTATAGCTCTGTGCTACTCGCACCGCACTCGCAAGAGGTGGGGTAACGGCCTAGGCAACTATCACTTCTTATTCGGCCTTTGGGACAGACGGACGTTCACATCATCTTGTCATATTGTGTCATAAGTTTTGTATTTAGGAGTAATTATTGTTTAGTATTATAAAGTCAGTGTTGTAATTTGCGCGAGTGTTTAAGTATTAAAAAGCTGTGCAGTTGATTGACATTTAAATTCCTATATTTTTTTTAATAATCCTAGTATATATATATATTTATATCTAATTTTAAGTGTTCAATAATCATTTTCCCGACTGAAAATCTGAAATCGGTAGCAACAAACTTAAGCTTCCGATTGAACAATATATAGCATAGCAACTAATTAGAAAAAGTCTTTCGCAAAAGAGCCACTATATCTCTCATGCGACACACTAGTGGCCGCAACAAGTCACACTATCTACAAAGTGAGATCTAATAATAAACAACACTGACTCTTATGTCTTTGAAAAATTAGTAATCGTGATATTTTCGTGTGAAATAAATAAAGAAACAATATATTATATTTGGTTACCCGAGGTTTCAGAAGAATTGCACTAATTATGGCAATCCATAAATAAATAAAATTTTGTCCGTATTCAATGAACAAGATTTGGGTGTTTTTCTTAAGAGTAGACTTAACTTAAAATAAGCAAAATATACTTATTTGTTTATTTATTGTTTGTTGATTATTATTTTTTTAAATGTACTTTTAAGATTAGAACTAAGTATTTATTATTGAGTAGTAAAAAAACAGTGATACCTCTTTTTACAATAAAGCTTTGATTAAAATGTAAAAGTGTCTACATTTAAAATATTAAATGAATATGAATATCAAAAAGAATATTCTAAGATCACGGCAGCAAAAGCTGTGTCGCAGACAGATACATGAAAACATACCACAAACACATTTCGCTATAAACAAATATCGTACTCCTGTTTAAGTTGAAGTTTAACAAAATGTAGTTTTTATATCGCGACGTGACTCATAAGAGCAATGTATTCACTCGAGCGCTAGGGAGAAAATCTCAACCTGTGTAAGTCCAAGTGCACACGACCATGCCATATATAATGCGACCAAGACACGCGGTTCGCCTACAAATTTTCGTTTGCGGCCGATAAATCGCGCTCTCAACTAAAGGCATTCCACTTAGATTGCAGCCGCTGGAATGTCACCTAATTATTGTTCACCCCTCCGTCTATTCCTCCTTTCCCACCCTCTGTGGGTCGTCACATAGGTGTTGCGAGAAATGCTCTAGTGTACTTGTCATTGTGAATTGAATATGTGATTGTTCATTCGCTGTTAGGCTGCACGTAGAGCACAGTGTTGATTTGAGTGAAACAAATTAAACTAACAATGCTCATATAAAAGTAATAGAATTTTAGACTGTGTCATAAAAGTATTTTTCCTACGTAAAAATGCTTTTTTATAAATTTAAACTATTGGACGACTATATAGACCTCTCCGTCGAAAAGAAATTATGGCTTATTATATAGCGAAGGTCAGTTAAGCTGATACAGGGTTTGTTTCAACTTTCTTTTTTTTTCAAACGAGCAGATGTATCGCCTGACGGTAAGCGATTGCCCCAGCCCATGGACACCCGCAACACCAGAGGCATCACTAGTGCGTTGCCGTCCTTTGGGGGCGAGGGGAGGGGTTGGGGTGTGGTTACACAGCGTTATCGCTGTTTGACACCAGTTTTCTGTGAGGCTGTGGTATTACTGCGGCCGAGGTCTCCCATTCGTACCGAAGCGTGGCTCTCTTGCTCAAAAATTTCTCTCTTTCCAGTGAATTTTTCGTGTGCAGTTTGATCTCATAGTTGGCTTTACGACACCCTTTGAATGAATAGGGTTAGTAACACTCAAGTATAATCTGATTTTTAATATGAACATCTTATTTACTTTAGCAGATCACACGTCAGAGTTGTACTTATTCCATAAATATAAATATATTTGCAGGGCATTTCAATATACAAAATGTTAATCTCCTGATTGCAAATGTAGGTACTTGATTGTTGAATTGTAATAGATTTAAGAAAATAGTCATAAAATTAATTTCGATTTCACTCTTAGCATAAATTAATGAGCGGCCATCCACCTCCGCTAGGAAATAAATCCACCCAACATGAAGTATATTTGCGATTTATAAAAATGGAGCTGGTATCAGACGGGTACTTAATAACAATAATTTGTCCGTGTAATGATGTACGGGCACATTAATCACTGTGTCTTACTGTGCCATGGTGTATTGGCCATCTCCGACGTCCGCACTGGATTATGTACCGTTACTGAAATGTTGTGTCGTGAACAGTAATGTCGCAATAATAGTTACGGTGGAAAAATAAATATAGGTCTATCGAAATCGTGACACAGATAAAGGATCAATTGCGTAAGGTCTAGTTTCGATAGTTTGCCACATCGTAGTACATACGATAATATAATCTTTTATAGTATGGTGCCATATTAACTATTCTACATTTTTCTTTTCCTTTCTACAATAATTTTGAAATGCCGTTTGTATTTGATTTTGTAAATGACATTTATTTAAAAATGTATTAAGGTTTATGTTTATGTGGCTACATTCAATTTCTTTTTCTATTTAACAGTCTGAACATAAAACACGCCAAGCAATAACTCGAGGAATAAGAATAAATTTTAATATGACTAAGTAGTTGAAAAGGCGGCGTCTCGGAGCTTATCCAATAACGAGTGCCGTCCGTCCCGCGGGCACTTGCAAAGCTGTTTAGAAAATTATTTGTCAAGGGAATTTTTCTACTGCAGTTTTCTTGCATTTAGAATTATTACACTTTACAGTTATATTCAAAAGCTATTTGTCATAAAAATAAATCATTTGTGCTACAAAGTTATATTTTATATTGAAAAATTTGCAGGTCATATCAGTTCAGAGTCAATGTGCATAAAAAAATTTCAGCACATTAATCTCAAGAAGTAAAAAGTTTCTTAAAAAGCGCATAGAGTTGTGTGCTGAATATTTTTTTTTTTCTATATTTAAGCTGCCAAAATGACTCTGCCTTGCCTGATGGAAAGCATGAGCAGAATCCAAGAGTGGTGGTCACCATCCTCAATGCGAAAAAGAACAATGCAGCATGGTGACCCACACTATGGCGGCCTGGGGGGAAGGGGGATGGTGAGGAGGATAGGGGGCGTTGGATTGGGGTATGGGCCTCCGGTATCCTCACTCACTCGATGAAACACAGCGTAAGCGCTGTTTCACACCGGTTTTCTGTGAGGCCGTGGTATCACTCTGGTCGAGCCGGCCCATTCATGCCGAAGCGTGGCTCTCCCACGGTGAATGTCGCATTATTAATTAACACCAGTTCGGTTCAAAGATCTTTATTTCTCATTAAGACAATCGTCACTTACATGAGAACAATATTGAACAAAATAACATATTTTACATCACCTCGAAGCAGGTGCAGTAAAAATAATAAAAATAATAGTATTAATAAAATAATACAAATACGGTAAGCACAGTTCACTTCAAAAGTTATCATAAAAAGATACATTCACCTAGACCAAACAAATAAAAAAATATTTTTTTAATATTCCTCAACATAAATTCCTTTGTTATTAAAATCTAAAGACAAGACGACACGAATGAAAATTTGTACAGAAATTTACACAAAAGCATCTCAATCTGGGGCCACTATTAACAAGGCTGCACTCGTTGATAAAACTTTCGCTCCACAATTCCCTCCCCTCACCTCTCTTGGTGGCAGTCGTGTTGTGAAGTACGTTCAGCTATTTATCATCTTGTTTCAATATTGCACGCTGGGCGAATGCTGTAAATTGTTCGTAAAGTTATAGAGACTGGAGTGCAACAGTAAAGTTTCGATGTTAACGCCAACACCTCGCCATTGATATCATGTTAGTGTTTAGCATTCAATAACACAGCTTTAGTTGTTCCTTTACCCTTGTGGAAAATTAGTGGTCAACACAAAGGGAGGAGAACCAGGCGAGATGATCGTGCCTTCCAGGCCACCGAATAACGGTTGGTTTTTAGAAGTTGACTAAATTCTAAACGGTGCAAGACTTATACTCCGTAGTTCGGTGTATCTTCAATAGGTAGAGGTATAGTATGTTTTAGTTGTCGTATGTGGAAGTCGCCACTCTTTTCAACCAAAAGATATCTTACTATTTGATCATCATATAGAAACAAAATTCGTATATGAGTTTCAACTAAATTGATATAGTATCATGTAAGCAATAAATACAAGAGTAACTTATTTTTCAATACTTTTAGTATTTCACTGATAAAAGCAAAACGGATTCTAAAAATTAAAAACTTTTAATGCGTTGTAATTAAATAAGTAAGAAAAAAGCTTTTAGTTATTGTAAAAAATATTTTACATCACAAAAACCAGTTCAGATGTAATTTCAATTTATTTTACGCTTAAACATTATGCACACAATCCTTTTCATCTATTATTATGCCATTAATTAACTAGACCATAATTAAATAAACTTTTTTGATCACTATCTGTGAAATCCTTCGAGTATTTTGGCGAAGATCGTCAAAGTTTTTCTAAAGTACCTAATTAAGTAATAAGCACTGTTTTTCGTATACCTATTCTCCACATCGGATCGAAATTGGCAGCGCTTCTGAAGTCGAGCAGTAAAACTGTCTCGCTGTGAAATATTTTATTAACTTTTGGGATAGAATACGTGCCTTATTTTTAAGCTAACGAGTTGGAGCGGTTTAGATAGCGTTGTATGTAACAGCCACTATTTAAACATGGCCAGTATTGGCATGCCTGCCATAATAGTCTAGTAGTCGACGAGGTACTTTAGGTGCTTGCTTCAGTTCACGAACTTACGTAAACACACAATATCTATAGGTACATTGATTTTTGACTGCCTTGGAATACGAATTCAATATAATTTTAGTACCTTGTAATAATATAAAGCGTTGATAATTCCTGACGCATCATGTCTCTTACTTAATGATAGTAATAATAATACAGTACGAACTTTCACCAGTAAAATTTATATTACACTTTAGTACTACCAGCTTGTGACCACGGCAAGAACAAACTGGGTATTTTAATATCATTGTGTGACAATTTAAATCTGAAATTTAAAAAAAAAATATTAATTATTCTTCCTAAAATACCAAATTAACAGATCTACAGTTCACATAAATCTGGTAATTAAATTTAGTAACCAATCCAACAATTAGGGGATTTTCAGGAGATCAGAATTATCGTTATAAATACCTGTTTAGAAAATGTGACTGTTACAACACTAATGTTTAAATCAAAACAAATATATAAGTAAATAGCTAATGCTAACTCACACAATGTTTTGGTAAACAAGGCAATTTTTAATCAACTCGCATTATTTTCTTTCTTTTCTACTTTCCAGATAATGTTAGAAAATTAAAGTTTGGCTATTTTTCTTTTATCTTTGTTAAAATGCTGAGTTGCAGTTTTCCCGCTTTGCTTACATAGCGTGGACATTATCAGTGCTAACCATCGGCGACAGTCGCCGGGTGCTGCATAAATATTCTGCTCTACCTCCTTTCTAGTATATTGTTTAACGGATTCTTGTAGCATATAAAATACCAATCCGGTTCTTGTTGAGCCAAGCCCAATAGTGGGTTCCGCAATTGCCTATCATAATATAACAAGAGAGACATTTAGAGTTTAGTTGAGTACACCATTGTAAATTTCTTGTCATTTTTTAGGATTCGCAATAACCCAGTAACTAGTAATCCTAAAATTGATTCCAGAATCGAATCAGCTATCTACCCAGTCAGTACGCTATCTAACTTGTACTAGTAGGCTCTAACAACAATCAACACTTTATGGCTTTAAATCTAACACATAGATGACTAATGACTTGTTTTTACACATTTAGGATAGGCTAAAGGCATTATAGTCGAGCGAATAAATATCAACATTTACATCCTCACTTCAAGGATCCTCTAAAAAGGATTTTTTTCCAAATATTTAAATATTTTAATGGTATTAATACTAAGTATTTTCATGCGAAATACTTTTTATCACTAATAGTCTGTGAGATATTATAATGAGATGAAACTGTAAAGATTCCTTTGACTCGGGACTGGGTTAATGTTGAAATATTTTTGAAAGTGAAGCGAGAAAGATAATAAAATTAATAATTCCTTGAGAGATGCACTGCACTGTGGAGCAGTCTCTTGGTTTATTTTTAATTGGTTGGTAATTTATATTTCAGAAATATATTAAAATACTATTTTTAAATGTAAAAAAATAAAAAGGGACTAACATTAATAAACTAAAAATATAAAAACTTTAATTTTACGTTAGTGAACACAATAGTTACTTATATAGTAAGAAAGCATTGTTGTTTTAGAAGACTTTTTTGCTCATCATCCGTTATTTGCATTTTGAGTTTCTAGATTTTCCATTCCGAGAGTGGTTGAGTACGTTAGGATGAAATGAAAGAGGATTTTTCTCATTATTGTCGAGAGACATTTTTTAGATTGGGTCATAACTTATAAACAACACAATCAACTCAGCGTGCCTACTTGATTGTTCGCCTTTATTGGTAGCTATAAACTGTTTCAACACCAGTCGGACTTGAAGCTAGGGAACTGTTTCACTGGACCACTTGGCGTCTATGTAACTACTATCAGAACTAACTATACGCATTTGAAATTAACGATACTTGGAGTTGATAAGATTTTCAGATGTTTTTATACATCAATTAGATCTTCTACATACTGTTGAAATTAAAACTAGTCTGGCAATCATCTGTTATTTATTTATTATTATTTTACCATTAATATACGCATATTTATGTAAATAAATGATCAATAAATATTTTCGGATGTTTAACAATTAACTTTATTTAGCCTCATACTAAGCAGAACTTGTACTATAAGTACTGGACAACTGATATAAATACATTTTTACTTCATTTTGTACAAACATACATATTCTACATAGAAAACATCCAAACTCTGAAACAAATATTTGCAGATCATACAAGCATTTGGCACGACCCGGGAATCCACTATGCGCCCCAGAGGTAGTATAATTATTCATGTCTATTTCATATTAATTAAAACTGCATTCACGTTAAGTGATCAGCATTTATTAACTATTGCCTGTTGTTATGATTATATACAAGGATGATTTTTTTTCCTACAAAGCAGAATAACTGCTAGTCCTTGGTTTCTTGCTCATCTCAGTTATTTTATTTAGCTGTCTATTGGGCTTAAAAATGGGTAACCTCCCTTGATCCGACATGGCAACGCAATACAAGTGGTTATATGTTTGGGTTCAGTTCGTTTCATGAACAACTTATAATATATACATCAGATAAGAAATAAACACCTACATAAACACTTGAATGTTTTGTGGTCAACGTCAGCGGCGTTTGCTGCCGTCCTAATTTCACTTCTTATGAAATTTTGCAAAATGAAACACAAAGTAAACACAAACAGAAAGTATTATTTATTAACATTGATTAAATATAAGTAATCCACCCAATAAACACCAAAACTTCACTAATAAATCACTGCCGTTATCAAAACGTTCGCATCGAAAGGTGTCACTTTTTAGTAAAATAGAGCGAGATACCTAGAATTTTTTTATTGGAATCGATTAAATGACGCACAGGAAATGTTTTGGTAGTATTTTAGGCAACAGACAAGGTGTCATTTTATTAATCCGTTAATCTATGAGCAGCGAGCGTTTTACGTTCGATGCGAACGTTTCGGCAGTGATTAATTAGTAAATTTTTAGTATTTATTGGGTGAAATACTTATATTTAATCGATCGTAAAATACTTTCTGTTTGTGTTTACTTTGTGTCCCAATAATAAATAATAATGACAAAATAAAACATATAAAAGGTATATCTTTCATGTAAATGTTTAAGTATCAGTATCTGTAGGGTTGGTCCATTTAAACCTCTGCATCAATCTTGGACCCCTTCCACGCTTTTATGTACAGCCAGTGGTCGGCAAAGCGCGGGCCTTTGATAGCCGTCTGGGTACTTTCCCAGATTTATCTCTTATCAAAGGTTTGAATTAGCTCCTTTTTGCCAACTATCTAAGTGGTTGAAGCTCTTTCCGGAAATTAATCGTTGCTCGCATTTCACAAGGACTTTTCTTTAAGAGAAATGGACGCAATTAAAACGAGGTCTTGTTTGGCTACTTTAGTGATAATTTCCTTTGAGTGATGACAATAGTCCAGTAGTTATATAAAGGTGACCTAATTAGGTACACAAGAATATTAAAATGCAATACTGTTTATTTCTATTGAATAATATACGAAATTTTGCATGCAGATCATCAAGCTTATAATATGGAAAATAGAGTTTTATCCAGATGAAACACGTTTCCAGAGAGACAAATTGGTTATAAAATTATATATATCTAATTTTATGTCACAGTACAATGCATACTATCACTAATGTGAGTTGTATATAATGTTCTCAAAAGTTAAACCCTGTTAATGTTACATTGCTACTATGTGGTAAATGTCGCTGATGGCACAATCATCCACATTTGTGTGTAATTTGTACTTATACCCTTGTATTGTGTTATTGTTTGTTTAACTAAATTAATAAATAAAAATTTACTATTCTGATCATTGTGGGCTATGTAAGCTATCAGCGAAGGTTTTAAAGAACTATAGGCTCTATCTTCGATAAAAAAATAAAACACCAAATAAAGTTAATTATGGTTTAGGTGAGTTTTACGATCCCGAATTATAATTACACGTACATTTTATTGGAAAGGCTTTGGTAAAGCATTAACCATCAAATTATCGTATCATTTACAAATCAATTATGTACGCTTACTCATTATTAAGGTAAATGTTATAATAGTAATAATAATAGTAAAATAATAATAGTTTATTAACAAAAGGCCATACATTTTTTTTTCTATCTCAGTCATACATATAAGCTCTACACTAAGTACATATATTTTAATTTCATAGAGATAGAGTGAACGTCAGTGTCTATGATAGTATAAACTGTGTTACAGACACTGGCGCCTTCCTCTTAAAATTTATATGATGTTCTTTGGTGAGAATTGTCAAGATGATGTATGTAATAAAGTTATGGTGCAAACATAATGACTACTTCAGTGTGAGACTAATACGCGTACATGCTCAATAGTGCGTGTATGTTAGTTTATGTGTCTATATATGTGTGTGTTTGTGTGTGTGCGTGTGTGTGTTTGTGTGTGTGTGCGTGTGTATGGTTTGTGTATTTTTTTCGTATAATACGCACAATCTATGAAGGTCCCTTAGAAAATAGTTTCTCAGTCTCATCGTAAGTTAAGTTTTGGAGATATCTATTAACTACACTTTTGCACTTAGCCTTGGACAAGGGATATATATTGCACGCTTTGTTGATAGTGTTATACAGGTGACTACTGAGACTTGGGTAGCTGCGGGTTCCCAACATTGTTTTGGTAGCAACAGGGGGACAGATAAGATAAACGACAGAAGATACTTTCGTCGTTTATGCTTAAGCAACGTAGTGATGTAACTTAATTTAGAATGCACACGTAAGATTATGTTAAGCGCACAGAATTGTCTGACACTGAGAATAGATACGTCTTAAAATAGCTGAGTAGTTGGATAGCGGTAAGGTTTGTAATGCATGACCTTCAAAACAGCTCTTTGTGCCCTCTCAAGGCGAAGAAGATATGTCTTAAATGTACCACCCCAAGCAGATATGCAATAAGTAAGTAGGGACTGAGCTACGGCGAAGTAAACCATTTTCAATAGTCCACCATCAGCCACCTGTCTTGACTTCTTCATGGGTAACATCACTTAACGAACTCGCGACACTGTCACATCAATACGTTTATGCCAACTCAATGTGTTGTCAATGTATACACCTAAATATTTAATGCAGGAGCTTCTACGTATAGACGGGCAACTGCAATTGGTGTTGGTTGAGTGGCAGTTATGTATTTTAATGTCCACGTTAGTATAGTACACGTTAATCCCAAACATTACTCTAAGTGCCTTGAGCGTGTTTTACATAAGTATGTAAGTACGGTACAAATAGCCAGGCCTAAACTTTATACATCACTACAATGGTCTTATCATAGACCTCTTCTCAGAAAGAAGGTTCTGGCCCACAACGCTGGTCATGCTAGGCCGGACTTTTTAAGGTATAGGTGGCAAACGAGCAGACATATTGCCTGATGGTAAGCGATTACCGCCGCCCATGGACATCCGCAACATCTGTGACTACTTTTGCCTGTCGACGCATACGCAACTCGATAGACACAAGTCCGTTTTCGTCTTTTGGGTTGACCCTATCCCAAAATTTTAAGAACTGGAAGGCGTAAGTTGGGTTTAGTAAGTTTTGGTAAATAAAACAAAAGACTTGGTTAAAACCGCTTACCACACTCTACTACACTCCGGTGCAATGGGCGCATACTGCTGAAGAATCATTCTCCTACTGTACAGTAAGCTTAGCTAAAGGATAATTTCATTAGCTGCTTTTATCTATGTTAAATATTTATTTAGTTCATATTGTAAAGGTACTACTTGTATATTTATATAAAATATATTAAAGTAATCGTAAAGCACTGATATTAAACAGAATACCTTATCGTATTGTAATCTGAATATTGAATACGGGCTTATTCCATACTCAACGTTTCACGTCGGACCCTTTCGATTAGATTATATAAATATTCATGTGATCCTCTATAATCCGGAACTTTCCAAATATTTTGAATGTACATGAAATCATTTCTATTATTTAGTAGGTATTATACAAAATTTTCTACTAAATTAAATGGTACATGGGAATAATATAGCATTATGTTTTATTATATAATAAGAAAAACCACCAGTCGGGTTTTCTGATTGTACTTGGTCACCCAAGTACTTGAATAGTTTTCTACCTAACGCAAATTACAAACAGAATATACTTTTGAAGTGTACTTATATCACCATCATTTAGGGATCATTACTTAACATAATCAGATTATTGCAATTTAAATACTGCATTTATCATTTGAATGAAATGCAGTATAGTTGGCTTACATTCCTGCCATATTTTTCTGTAGGGACATTATGTAAATTATTATTATTATTTTTTTTTTTTTTATATATTTAAGCTGCCAAAATGACTCTGCCCTGCCTGATGGAAAGCATGAGCAGAATGCAAGAGTGGTGGTCACCATCCTCAATGCGAAAAAGAACAATGCAGTATGGTGACCCACACTATGGCGGCCTGGGGGGAAAGGGGATGGTGAGGGGGATAGGGGGCGTTGGATTGGGGTATGGGCCTCCGGTATCCTCACTCACTCGATGAAACACAGCGTAAGCGCTGTTTCACACCGGTTTTCTGTGAGGCCGTGGTATCACTCCGGTCGAGCCGGCCCATTCATGCCGAAGCGTGGCTCTCCCACGGTATAAATAACACGGTAAAATTAGTTACTAAAAGAGAAAAAACCTTGTAATTATTCTTGCAACACCAAATGGTCATCCGAATTTTAAAACGCTATCAATCTGTAAAGAGGACTTTGATACTTTGACGTCGGTTCTATCTATATATAAGTATGAGAAAAAAATACCCTGTACAATGAAATACAGTCTGCAGCCCATTCTTCTCCCCCCCTCCCCTCCTACTTTCCTGACGCCATCCTCACCACTGAGACAAAACATCACATACAATGCATACTGAGAGATTACATATCGCACCCGTTCAGATTTTGTTCAGCGTTTTATGTGTTATCAAGACTTACTCTCTATAACATTTATTTTGTTCATAAATTTACGAATGAAATTCCTATAATACTTAAACATAAAACTCAACTCATGTGAATAAACAGTGAATAAGTTTTTACTGTCTGATTTAGCAGCATTTGAGTTCCGAAAGGAGATTTATGGTTCATTAGATGTCAGGTGATTATTACTCTTGTTTTTTCCCATAAATTAATAATAGTAATGTGTAATTAACTTCTTATGGCAATCGTTATTGGGAACTTCACTTCAAACTTTAGTTCACCCTCAAGGTTGCGGAGGTTCGATGCCAGTCGCTCCGTGTAAAATGTGATATTTATGTAAAAGTGGTTAAACTAGTAGCTGACTTCGAATCTTGAAAGTCTAGGAAGATGATAATAATGTTTATTTCCCATAAAAGGTATTTCATTATGTGTCTTTTTAAACCGATTTGATCGTTTTGAAATGCAAAGCTAAATTTTTTCGTACAAATCTGTGGTATGTGTATTCGAAATTAATGAACCAGGCGCGAATCGACCGACCGCAGACGTGCTAGAGATGTCGTTAGCTAAACATTCACGCTATCTAAGTGCGCCAGTAACCAAGTCACTAAGATTAAAGATATTAATTTTTGAAAGTCAATCTTTTACAAATATTTGAAGACTGAAAAATTCTAAATGTAAACATACATTACGAGCCTAGACTATACTCACATTTACATACACCAAAACAATTATATTGGCATAAACAATATTAAATAGTACAAAAAATACAACAAAAAATTAAAATATCTATCACTTTCAGACACAAAATATGTAAATATGGTAGTGAGTAGCATTCCGTGCAAATTTGTCGAATAAACAATCTCAATTGGATAGTGAGCCTTTTCACTGTTAGCAACAGTGTCAATACAAACAAAAAAACCCTATTATAGTCCAAGAACTAGCTAAAAATGTCGGTAGATAATAATAATATAATAAATCTAATTTAGTGATGTCCAAATGTCAAATTGAATACCTAATAGAAAAATAAGTGTGAGATTTAGAAAGAGCTAACGCTCTTTCTAAATCTCTAACTAACTTCTCAAATAGCTGACCCGCGGTCTGACAGCAACACCCTTAGGAATATTAACGTTTTGCACGAGACAATTGAATAACTAGAGTGTGCAATTCTCCAATGACGTAACAGGACTAAATTTGCTTGAAAAGACGGAAGTCGACTATATCTAATTATACTATATAGCCTCACAGCCATCTTCAGTTATGCTATACTATTCTTCCTATGCTATACTTCAGTTATGTTATGCTATAGCTATGTTGTTAATCTTACTGAAAAAGTTATAAGTTATTGGCGTAGCCTATTTTAAGTGTGACGGGACTCTCTTTAATAACAATTTTATCAAGAGAACGTGTGTCACATTAAGCACACATCAGCCCACCATTAATGTAGTTATAAAGTATGAAGGTAGGTGGCTGCGATTTGATGGAGTCCAGTTTGAGATCCAGTTCAGCATTACGACCCAATCCGAATTGCTATTTTCTCCCAAAACAATGGCTCAATATCGCATCTTTTTAAACGTCTTTTCAGAACATCTTAATGATTCTTCTGAAAAGAATATGCGTTTAATTCGATTCCAGGGTCGGACCAAATATTTGTATGTTTTGCAGGTATTTGTTTCGGAGTTTGGGGTGTTTTCCATGTATAATATGTATGTACAAGTTTTCCATGTATAATATGTATGTACAAAAAAGTATATATGAATTTAAATAAGTTGTCTAGTATCCATTACACAAGTTCTGCTTAGCTTGGGAGTTAATAGTGTGTTAGATGTCCAAATATTTATTTATTTATTTTTTCAGGGTACACTATTGCTAGAAAGCAATATAGAAATCAATTATGACACTATATAACCCTATATAGCAGTGTAGTGATATACCTTATCTAACTAACATAACTAAGCGCGATAAAGTTGAGACCCGCGTGGAGTTCGACATTCCTCCCCCATCCCCGCGCACCTGCCCGCAGCCGCCAGCAGTGTACAGTTGGCGACACTATTTTTTATCTATTAGTCTCGTACTGGCTTACGTCACGTATCGACGCGCTCCCGAATTCTTTATTATTGTTGTTTGTTTTGCTAATGTTAATTATTATTATTATTAAAAAATATCATAATATTGAAATTCATTTTACGATAGAAAATTGCCACCTAAAATTCGCAGATCCCACAGCAGGCGGAAGCTAGGTCTATTTTTGTTTGAAATGTACTTGTCAATGAAGTCACCACGCTCAGGTCTCAACTTATCGCGCACGGGTAGTATATTAAAACTAAACCAACGCTCGTGTTTTTTCGACAGCTCGGAGCTCGGACCGGCGCGGAGTGCGGTCTGTAATTGCAGTTTCATATAACTTTGCAGCAACCGGCTATGATTATTTAAACGGGATATATACATTAGTTTTAGAGCTAACAAAACATAAATGATACTGCATTTTATTTTCAGAATTACTTTAGTTGTTAAATTTAAAAAAATTGTATGCATAAATATTTTAATAATATATAATTATTTTATATAATTCAGATGTACCTAATAACTTTCGAAGTCGTAAAAATCACATAATATGACACCACTGTAGGTTGGTATTCCTAATTACTTTTTCGATATTTTATATAATTTATATCTAATGATCATACTCGGCAGCAAATCATGTGGAGACGTAAATAAGCTTGTTAAAACTTCGAAAAACTAACGTGTACTGGAGCTAGTATAGTAGCACCTGGATTTCTTATCGACAACCTCGAAATCAACAGTAAACTTTCATTGAATGAAATTCCTTTTCGTCAAATTCCCTGTTATTCAAATGTGGACGCGTTAGCGGCTGACTTTTAACGACATCCCAGTAACCACAAGGCTTTACGCAACACGAACAGTTGGAAGTATTTTCCAGAAAATTGTAACAGAAAAATGTATACAAATTGAACGATGACATTTAATGTGTTTGTATAATTAGTGTTCTGTTTTGAGTGCGACGAGATAAATAAAATAAAATTACATACCTGTTTTCCAACTGTCTGAAGTGTGTATAGAATATTTTATTATACAAAAGTCGTATTTAACACGTTGTTTCAGTAAAATATGAACATAGGATATATCTAAAATATATTAATAGGGTCATATAGTTTTAAAACAATACAAACTAGTTGTCAATAAAAAGCAGGAGTAGGGAATGTGGAATTTTAGTAACTACTAAAAATTAGTTCATGCATCGCTGGATTGTTTTGTCTACCTATTTGCACCGACCTACCCGCATTTACGAATGTACAAACTCGTTACAATGAAAGGCGAAAAATAGTTCAAATGTGTACAATTGAATTGTTTAAACTTTCATTTTTGTCAACACACAAATAACGTAGGGCTGCCGTTGAGGATGCAAAGGAAAACCCGAACGAATTAATTTATACGTTTGATTGATCAAATAAGTATAACAATTAATTATTCCTAAGGCGCGACAGTCTGTTCGATGTCAGAACAAAAAGTGAATCTTTATAGTCTAAATTACAATTGAATGGTGAATCGCAAGTTGGTCCCCCCATATGATAATTCTCGGTAGCGCTCGATGTTCGAGAGGTCTTGCGGCGGTGGTGCAAGTGGCAGCATCAAGGAATGCCGTGAGTTATATATGGTGTGATTATTTCTTAACAACTCCCTCCGCAGGATCAGCAGCTATTTGGAGACTTTTGTTGCAAATAGTGCTGATAGAGACATAGGATCTCTGGGATTCTCCTGGACTTCTTGTGTTCTGGTTGCCTCATCTTCTTTCTGGTTAGTTTTATTTGAATGCATACATTTGCGACGAATGAGGACGGTGGTAATAATGAGTACTGATGTGCCGATGAGAAGGTAGACAGGTATAGTCGTGTGATAAAGAGAGTCTGCGTTCGACGACTCCAAAGTCACTGGTTCTTGAGAGGCAATCCTGATATTGGTAAGTGACTTAAATCTCTTTATATGGATCTTCATTACTATATTCTATATTCAACATTTTCAAAACTTGTCCTTTTACTTGATCATGGTGGTTGGTGATGGTGAAGATGGACATTTGTAGAGCACACCCTTTAGGTATTTCAACTAGATAGCTTCCGTGAAGGTTTCTGTATTGATCTTGAGAATAGGATAAGTGAACTTTCGTTAGGTTGGGAAAGCTCAGAACGTAGTAACAATCATCCAATTGTTCCATGGCTTGATACGATAAAATTACTGGAGTAACTCGACAGGTTTCATGGATATGTTTCTGGAGTATAAGATGTTGAATGCAGCTCGTTTGCTCTCCATGGTGTGGGTGGGTTTAAATTGTTCTCGCAAAGGCGACCGTGACTTTACTTCGGACATTCTATCTCTAACAGTAGATCCTTCACGTGGATTGCTACGTATGGATAGGTAGGGATTATAATTTTATTATTGCCGTTAGTGGCTAAGGACAATTTGTAAAGGATGTAATTTTTGGGATTCACGATTGGAAACTTAATTACCAAAATTATATCATTATCTTTATAATAATATCCTAATCTAAATAGATCTAAATATTCCCTAAAATTAATATCTAGCACTACTTCTGAATTGTATAAACCTTTTAATTTACTTAACATTACTACATAAGTATCGTAATCGTGTGCGGAATAGTGGATTATTTTAGCTATTATGAATGCCAATAGATTCTGCAATTTAACTGATTCCTGTGACAAGTTGTCTATGTCATCACCTAGTATTGTGAGTAGCTGAGCTAAGTGAAAATACTTAATCGCATCTTTTTCTTTCCTAGCATCATTATCTAAAATAGTTTTAAAAAGTTTCTATTTTTTTTTCTGGCTTTCTATTATCCTATCTGTAACGTTTGAACTCTGGGATGCCCACTGTTTGTTTAAACTTATTAGGTGGTTTAATTCAATAGCTAAGTTGGCAAAAATGGCAATAGCATTTTCATACTTTAGTGCGTCCGTATAATCAAAATTTCCGGAGATTCTCTTGATAATACTAGGGCCTCTTTTTGAACGTTTTCCAGTTAAAAGGTCTAGGCGTGGGCATTGAAAACTCTTGGTTAGGCATTTTGTAGGCACTTAACTTATAGAAGGTAATATTTTTTTAGATTATGTAGTTGATGTTTCTGCGAACTGAACTTGATTTATTGAATTTTTTTTTTTTTTTTTATTTATATATAGTGAATACTCGTGTACTGCTGAACTCTGTATCCTGGCTGGTGCAGTCGCCATGAAGCTAAGTAACTTATAATAAGGAATCCTGTACAGAGAAATTAGTTCTTGACAAATACGAGTACACAGAAATCGTTGCTGTCATCACTTGCTGTAACACGCATAGAAAACTAACGTATTACAAGCTGACTAGCATTGCACGAATGCACCAGCTTGAATACATGCAGCTCACTATATGATGCTCTACTTTACTGCAATTATAGTGGAAAAATATGGAAGTACCGCATTGAAGTTAATAGCGGAGCAGAAATCTAAGCTACAGTCCGGCACTTTTCGTGCCGGACTGTAGTTTAGTCCAGTCCAGTTCGAGTACGGATTGATACCACGGTCTCACAAAACACCGCGCTTGCGCTAAATTTCACCGAGTGACTGAGGATACAGCAAGATACCCAACCCCCCCGGGCCGGACGGAGTACCAGCCCGAGTGATGGCCCGAGCCGTCGACCATATGTCGGACCGCCTCAGGGAGGTGTTGGACGCTAGCTTGCCGTCCGTCCGGACGCTTCCCTGAGTGCTGGAAAAGCGGGAAGCTGGTCCTACTGAAGAAGCCGGACGGCCTGTCGATTCGGTCACGGAAAACAGGCCCGTCGTGTTGCTGGACGAGGCGGGAAAATTGTTCGAGAGGGTGCTCTCTGCCCGCATCGTCCAGCATCTCAGCGAGGTGGGCCCAGACCTGTCGGACGCCCAATTCGGGTTCCGAGAGGGGCGTTCGACGGTCGATGCCGTGATGCGCCTGAGGACCGTGACCGAAGAGGCGGTGAGCTGTGGCGGCGTGGTGTTGGCGGTGTCTCTGAACATCGCCAATGCCTTTAATAGTCTGCCATTCAGCTGCATCAGGGAAGCACTCCAGTACCACGGGGTGCCAGAGTACCTGAGGCGGCTGGTGGCAGACTATTTGGAGGAGCGTACCGTCGTATACGAGCACCGGTAGGGCGCCTTGAGACGGCGACCCATGTCGTGCGGCATTCCACAGGGGTCTGTCCTAGGACCACTCCTGTGGAACGTGGGGTACGACTGGCTCCTTCGAGAGCGTCTCCCCTCCGGGCTGGGCGTAATCTTAACAGATTTGTAGTACATTTTGTAAAGGATGACACATTGGTCACAGCTCGGGGGGCGAACTTTCAGGAGGCGGCGTGCCTGGCCACCAGGGGAGTCTCTCTGGTGGTCGGGTGCATCAAGGCGCTGGGCTTGCGGGTGGCCCTGGACATGACGGAGGCCCTGCTCTTCCGTGGGCCCCGTCGTGGGCCGCCCCCCTCTGCCACCATAGTGGTCAACTTGGTCCTCGTACCGGTTCGGGCCCAGATGAAGTATCTGGACCTGATCCTCGACGGTCGGTGGCTCTTCGACGAGCACTTCCGATAGCTTGCTCCCAAGCTGGTCGAGACTGCATCCGCCCTAGGGCGACTTTTGCCCAATCTGGGTGGAGCCAATGTCGCAACGCGAAGCCTCTTCACGGGGGTTGTCTGGTCGATGTCGCTATACGGCGCACCGGTGTGGGTGTCGGCTCTTATCGCCCAGAATAAGGCACGCCTCTGGCGCCCTCAGAGNCCCTAGGGCGACTTTTGCCCAATCTGGGTGGAGCCAATGTCGCAACGCGAAGCCTCTTCACGGGGGTTGTCTGGTCGATGTCGCTATACGGCGCACCGGTGTGGGTGTCGGCTCTTATCGCCCAGAATAAGGCACGCCTCTGGCGCCCTCAGAGGGTATTGGCGGTCAGAGCCATACGCGGATACCGCACGGTGCCGACCGAGGCGGCGTGCGCCTTGGTCGGAACACCCCCGTGGGATTTGGAGGCGGAAGTGCTCGCCGAAGTTTATCGACGGGTGGCTTAATTCCGGGCAGAGAGTGGCGTTCGCCCTCCGCCCGAAGAGGTACGCGAGGGGCGTGAAGCCGCCCGTCGAGCCACGATGGCTCGTTGGTCTTCGCGGCTGGAGAATCCAAGTGCTGGCTTCGCCACCGTAGAGGCCCTCCAGCCGGTCATCCTCGAGTGGGCAGGGCGGAAGCACGGGACCCTTTCCTTCCTACTGACGCAGGTGCTTTCCGGGCACGGTTGCTTCGGGAAGTACCTGCACTCGGTCGCGCGGAGGGAATTGAGTCCCGCCTGCCACCATGATCAAGTAAAAGGACAAGTTTTGAAAATGTTGAATATAGAATATAGTAATGAAGATCCATATAAAGAGATTTGAGTCACTTACCACTGCGACTGCAGTGATGACTCGGCCCAGCACACGCTGGCGGTGTGCCCCGCTTGGGCACCGCAGCGTCGGGCCCTCACTGCAGTCATCGGAGGAGATCTCTCGCTGCCGGCCATCGTACGCTCCATGGCCGGTGGCGAGAGTAGTTTTACCGCGGTACTTCTGCGAGGAAGTCATCTCGCAGAAGGAGGCGGCGGAGAAGGCCCGGGAGGAAGATTTCCAGTCGGACCCGATCCGCGGCATGAGGCGCGCCTACCAGCGCCTCACGCCGCCCCGAGTGTGGCCGCGGATGGCCGGACGGGTTTTTCCCCCCATCCGCTTCAGAGGCCAGCCGCGAGGGGGCGAAGTTACGCGTATGCCGTACGTCGCCTAAATTGAGAGTTTACCATCAGACGAGAGACGGAGCCCGCTTCAGTGCGGGCAGGTGCTGGGAGGGGTCCGGATGGCGTAAGAAAGCGGTTCCCGGATCTCTCCCGTCTCAGGCGCAGAGTGGCACACCGTGTGGTTTTAGTCGGTTCGATTCCGACACACCACCCCGCCGCAAACCCCGGTGAGGTGGAAGGCCCAAGGGGGTTTCCACATGTTAAAAAAAATAAAAAAATGGATACCCAACCCCTCCTCATCCTTCTAAGGCCTGAAACGTGCTTGTGATGACTCTGGTGTTGCGTTTGTCCATGGGCAGCGTAGATTGCTTAAAACCAGGTGATACGTATGCTCGTTTGCCCCTTATTCCATGAAAAAATAGAGTAAGTTATATGAATTACCCCAATTTAGTTAAAACGTATGCTCATCAATAATAGATGCTGAAGTCCGACCTAATTCATCTATACAACGCTTAATGGGTTTGTTTGTCTTCGTAAACGCCGGAAAACTTATTCTATATTTCAAATGAAGTGTCGAAGCAAAAATTATTACTTTGGCTCTATTTGACATACGTTTTATTACCCAATTACGTACCAGCGCCGTGTGCGATGAGCCTTTCTGGATGAGATACAGTAGATGGTAACACGTCGAACGTAAATATTATTAACAACAGCAAAATGTTTCGCCACTGACTTTAACAGCATTTGTGTTATGACAAAGTTTGTAAGTAGAATTTTAAAGAGCAACACGCGCTGCATAAATCATGCGGCAAGTGAGAGTGAAGCTCGTGTCGCTGGCGAGTTGACGAAGTTGTTAGGGCGCTGGGCTTAACACGCAGCTTTAAATATAGCAAACGAGGAGTGGGTCACTTGAAAAACATTCTTAAATTAATATTGACCATCAAAGTCGTTGGTGAAGTTATCTATACTAATATATAAGTATAAAACTGAAGTGTTTGTTTGTTTGCTTGAACGCGCTAATCTCAGGAATTGGACAAGGGACAATTATCACACTACGGGCAATAGGAGGCGCAAATGAGGTTTGGTTTATACAAATATTATTTAGTACATAAAAAACAACAGATATCGGGTTAGACGTATACAAAGATAGTTAAGCTGGGAGCTGATTCTCAAAAAATCTTGCGAAGGTTTGGCCTATTTATGTCTTTATCGTAACTTTTTGTCGGGAGAGCTTAAGGACAAAGATCTATTTTATTATTCATTAGGAAATTGTGTTTCTCCATAAAACATTTTTATTCAATTTCTAAAACATGAAAATATAATAACATATATATTCTCTAACAATAGGCAAGGCAAGATTAGTGACACAATAGACTACACGGATTTCGTTGTAGTCTCATAACCTAAGCAATTGTGTCAGAAGGCACTATTCAACAGATTCCGCCTCCGTTGACCTCAGTGAAAGTGTTAAAACGTATAAACCAAGGTCTACGATAACAAAACAGTTCACTCACTCTAGAGAATCCTCACTCATGTATGAGGCGATAGGGTTACATCCCTTACCACTATGTTACTGAAAGGATGATCCGGGTAGCGGCTTAGTATTCAAATATCCGTAGTTTTCCATTTTGTATACAATTTACGATTCGATTCTTTCAGTTCGTTGACGTTTATCTAGAATATAAAGAACCAGGTTACGATCCAAGGAATTCAAAATTGAGTTCGTAACAGAACCGAGGTGAAGTCTCTAAAAGACCAAAGATTTATAACAAAAATCTAGAACTATTCAAAGTGTTTAATAAAGTAAACATTGATACGTGAAAAGAATTCTTTACGTCCGTTTTTGAGGCTAAATGAGGATAAAATATTTCGACTTTATATACTCTTAATAGCTTTTGCTCGAGGTCCACCCACGCGTATACCTATGTCGCTAAAACGTAGCGTGTGTTCTTACTCAAGAATTAAAATACCCAACCAAAGTTCATTGAAGACGATACAGCGATGAAAGTGTAACATGCAAATAGACAAACAGAGTAACTTTTGAATCTGTAATATTTGAGTATGGAGTATGATATGGAGTATGGATTATACAAATATCGTATCAAATAAATCATGCTTTATTTTAAGTACATAATTAATAAAAATAAAACATCTTATCCAATGTAACTACATTCATAATAGCACAACATTATGTAACTAAGTATTAAGTTAATGAAATGAAAGAAAGATTCTTAAATCCCAATGCAAAGGTTTAAGGCGCTCGACATTATTTAAAATGTTGTAAGGACAATAGAAGCTTTTAACAGTAAGGCTCGTGATAATGAATAAAACTATCAAATATTTCAATCTATTGTGCATTGAAGAAATGAAATATTAATTTCATTGGATGCAGCAAAATTATTGAGGGAGAGAATAGTTTTCAATATTACATTATAACAGTGAGCTCGACTGTAGAAATAAATTCCACAAATAATCTGTACAAATCGCATTGCGTCGTGTTGCAGCTGTAGGTACCTACCTTTAATTTCAACGAGTGGGATGTGATTGGCTGAGTATTTATTTAATTGATATCATGTTTAACAAATACTTTACCTATAAATGCAAAAGGAAAACCTTAAAAAGTAAATAAAAAAGTTTTTTAAGCTCTTTCGATAATGAACATAAAACGCGCACCACACACTGCGTTAGACATATTCTTCATATTACAAATTCACGTATACATTAAATTATTTTATTTACCCAATATAATAAATAATAATGATAATAAATATTTTCGGCCACTATAACACACAACGCCATCTAGTCCCAAACTAGGCAGAGCTTGTACTAAGTGTACTAAACAACTGATATCAATAAATATATATATATATATATTTTGTAAATACATACATATTATACATAGGAAACACCCAAACTTCGAAACAAATATTTGCAGATCATACAAATATTTGGTCCGGACTCAGGAATCGAAACCGAGACCTCTAGCACAGCAGTCGCACACACTACAACTGCGCCACCGAGGCAGCCAGTAATAATAATGTTAAGTATAATTGGCGACTTTCTCTCCTCTTGGTTAATTTAAGGATAGTATTGACATATTTCATTTTTTTAATATAGTTTATTAGGTTTACCAACATTTGTTTTCACTAAAAATAATACAAAGTATGTACTTTGTATTATTTTTGTGAATGTTCACAAGGATCATAATAATGTATAACAAACATTTATACCCGTCATGTTTAATTACAAGTTAATTATCATACATTTTCATTTATATACAAAATAAGGAACTAGTTAGACAAAGGTTAAATTATTAAAAAACCCCCATTGTGTCAATATCTGTCATCTTTATATAATTCAGTTTTCTTTAAATAAAACGTATAAAATAAGTTATATATATATATAT